>JAODAL010004315.1:0-158633 GCA_025379985.1 Phyllomedusa bahiana
TTAAACTTTTTTCGGCAACTTTTCCCATATTAAGGAAAGGGGAAAAAGAAACGCCAATTTGAACAGCCCGGCAACGCGTTTTCCGTGTGGGAAAACCGCTTCCTTAGGTAAAGTTCTTCTTCTACAAAAGTGTTCTACAAGTGACTGTTTTTCTGTATTCACTGAGCACCACCTTTGTTTATGCTTATATGTGCTGTACCGAACGAAGATCCTGAAAAGCGTATAAATCAAAATTTTTAGTTTTAAATAAATGCTCAAGAAATTTGTTTTTTATTGCCGGGGTTTCTCGAAGAGTTGTCTTATATGATTGCAGTACAAATGGAACAAGGCACGAAAATCACACAAGAAAAAAACGTTAACTGCTAGTCAGAAAAAAGCTTCATTCATATAAGGTTACGGACCCTGAAATGAAACAAAAAAGTAAGGCAAGCTCTAACAGAGAGCATCATTTAGCAATAACAGTACAAAACTGTCCTTGTAGATATCAATAGACCACCCGACCCTTGGGGAAAGGGTACCTGATCCTAAAAATTCCTAATAAATAAAGTCAAAATTAAAATCCTGTACAAAAATTTATTTAATTTTACAAAAATAATTAAAATAAATAAAACCACAGTTCAGGCATCAGACCAGAAGAAGAGAGGTGGGTAAACAAGACCATAAATATACTAATTATATACACACACATATATATATATGCAAAATGAAAGAATTACAATCAATGTATGTATACACAAAGTATAAATGGAAAATAATCTTTTTTAGCAGAGATAAATTTAGAGAAAAAGACGTGAAGTTTTGCCCCCAAAAAGCGAAAACCAAAAGGGGGTCCCAAAAAAAATTGTGATAAATTGCAAGTGTAAAAAAAAATCAAACCTTATAAATAAAGCCCATATGGTAAACCCTTTTTGCACCAAACCCGACACTGTTTTGCTTTTTTTTTTTTTAAATTACCTTTGCTGGGTTTAATTTTAGTGGAGTCTATGGGAAAAGTCATTTATTTATATGACTGTATGAAGTCAAGTAGGACATTTGAAACTCCTATAAACACATATTATGCACTTACAGTGGACAGGAAGCGCGACAGGCGGTGCGATGATCATTCCCCCGCCGGCCCCGGAGCGATGTACGGTGGGGGCACAGCCCCTCTTGCTCCGCCATTCATCTTAATTGTTTTCGGCCCTTGCACGGGGCCCGCATCAATTAAGATCGCCTCTGTAAAAACAAGGGGGGGGGGCCGGGCCCGCGGCGGCAGGGCCCCCTTGGCTTACAGATTCCCGGCGGGCCCCCCAGCTCTACCCGCTGCAGTGAAAATATTATGTTTTACTGCGGGGGGCCCAGGGGAAATTTTGGGGTAGCAGAACGGGGATAGCAGCTGCCCCGGGGTGCGGGCCCCCCAAGCCACCCGGGGGGTTTGGCCTTGCTTTGTTTGCTACCCCGGGAGTTACCCCCCCTGGGGTTACCTCCTTTCAGCAAACATTTTATGTTTTTATATCTAAGAAAATTTTCCCTAATGTCTTATAAGTGTGTCTCTCAACTCTGGGACACCTTTCTTGAGAACAAGCACCTGAACTCTGTCACTTAGAATGGAGAGATGGGGCGGGCCCATGTGGCCCCTCTCCCCTTTTGTTCCCTTCAATGGGGTTCTTAAAAAAGCCTTGCCCCTTCAATTTTGGTGTACTTGGAACTCTCATTCAATGGATGGAGAGAGCTGGGACAGCAGGGCCCCCCTTGTTTTGCATTGGGGAAAGTTTTTGGGGTCCCCTTTTCCAAAAAGGTACAGGTTAAAAAATCCTTTGGGGTATGCCCTGAAATATTTGAAATTTGGGAAGGGCCCCTAAAAATACAAGTCGTTTTTTTAGGGGCTCGCGTAGGGGGTGGATTTCCAAATTTTGAGTTTTTCTTTAGGGACCTGAGATTTTTTTTTTTTTTTTAAAAAGTCTAAATACCCAGGGCCCTTTTATTTTTTTCTGACTGTTTGAAAAATTTGGATGGGATTTCACAATTTATACTTAGTGGGTTACCTAAAGAAGCAAGCAGATCAACCCGGGAGGGGTTTCCGCTCCTTAGGCTATGCAACAGTGTCATTGTTTGGGGGGAAGCCCCAAAAATTTTGGAAATTCATGTACCATTTCCTGCCTGGCAAATAAAATGAAAGGGGTGTGCAATTTCAAGCTATAGAAGGCCCCAAAATTTTAGAGCGGGTCTCCAAATTTTGGCTTATGAAAGGGGGCCCGGCCGGAGACTATTCTCGCCCTATCCTCCAGTAGCACATATGGACAGGTTGTTGTTGTGACACAACCGTGATAAAATAAGCTGCATCTACGCATGGACTCATGATGAGAATTATTACCCCTGTATAAAGTAAATTAATATCCTCATGTAAATTGGCATTTTGTTTGAAACATCTACGTTAATTTTTTAATAGATATTCATTCTCCAGTGAGTGGTATAATCAGCCGCGAACGGGTTAGACAAGTGATGGTAATAAGATTGCTTTTAAGGGCAAATTAAATCATTTTCCTTAAACCCCAGTAATCACCTAAAATGAGCAATTTGGGCTTTTTGGAAATTGGGTTTTTTTTTAAAAAGCAATTAAAAAAAGGGAATTTTTTCAAGTTTGCTGGGAAAAAATCCCCCCTTAAATTGGTTTTTCAAAAAATATTAATCAAACCCCTGATTTTTTATGGCTGGAAACTGCAGGGAGTAAAAAATGAATTAGAGCTCGTCTTTGTTTTTCCCGTTAAAGTTCTCCCCAGAGTTTTGGAAATTTGGGGGGAAAAGGAGGCTTATCGGGAGTTTTTACTCCCTGTCTTTATTATGTCCTGTAACTAATCTTAATAAATACTTTATTGTGATTTATTTTTTTCCTTTTAAAACGCTTTTAAATTTATTAAGGAAAATCCAAAACAAAAATGCAAAACCCCAAACCAAGAAAGGAGGGCTTGGGAAAAATTCTTATAACAAAGAATAACGACAGTATTAAATAAATAAAAAAAGAAGACCAATAAGGTCCGGGAAAATTTAATTTTGGTTATCAAAAACGACCAAAAATTTTAAAACAAATTTTTGGGGAAATGCATTTGTTCGAGTAGCAAGGTCATGCCCAAAATATTAACCGCATAAAATTATGTAAGCAAGAAAGGGAAGAGAAAAGGGGGGAAAATAGAAGGGGAAAAGGAAAAAAAAGGGGATGGGGGAGGGGAAAAAAGGGAAAAAAAAAAAAAACAACACACAAACCCCATCGCACCAAAATATACCCCAAAAAACAAACTATAAAAGTTGTAACGCCCTTACGGGTATTTTTAAATAGCGAAACCACAAAAAGATTTTTTGTTTAGGAGGTTTCCCGGGAAAGTAGGGGGGGATTTGGAAAGGGAGAGCCAAGGAGCCCCCGTCCCTTTTGAAAACTGTCGCAAAAGGGGTCAGTGGAGTGTGTTGGTGTTCCCCCATATGATAGGTGGGGAGAAACTTTCAGGGAAACCATTCCGCAAAAGTAGGTGAATCAGAACAACCCCCAGTTTTCTAAGGGATGATGGTCTTGGAGGCCCTTTTGGGGGAGGGTGGCGAAGTAATTTATTTTTTATAATTTCCCGGTTGGAAGTCAAACATTAAAAAAAAAGCTTTTTTGGGGGCCTTTATTTTATTGTAATTTTTTTTATTTTGACATCCCTTGTGGATGATAGGAAACCTTCCCTCCAAAATGCATGGGCTGTACTTCCGATGGCCCCACTTTTAAATGGGAATTTAAAAGTGTTATAAAAAACCGGGGGAAAGGTAAAAATATTTTTTAAAGGGTAGGCCCCGTTTTTTTCAAATCAGTCCCCAAAACCAACCCAAAAGGTCAAGGGTTTTTAGGATTTTTATCAGTTAAGCAAAGGGGTATTAAATTTTTGTCCAAATGCATTCTGCACAGGTGATATAATTTTTTGTCAGTTTCATTCTGTGGGAGATCCCCGAAAACAGACCTGTTGGTGGGGAGTGAGGGATGGATTTAGAAACACTGGCATAGATTTGGGGGCATAGCTTTTGGATATTCTAAAAAATTTTTGCCCCCAAAACTCCCCCTTTGAAAAGGGAAAAGGGACTACGCAAACAATGGGGCCCTCCTTGTAATTTTAATGGGGTTCCGGAGTACAGCTGGGGAAAGCAAAACTATTTTTAACCAAAACCTTTCCTAACATTGAGGATATGGTAATTTAAAAAAGCCACCCAAAGTCTAATTTGCAGGTCTTTAAGGGCCCCTTTAAACCAGCCCAAAATTTTTTTTTTGCCTTCCTGCGTTTCAAAGTTTATTACTTTTTTTTTTTTTTAAAGATTTTCGTTGCGAAGGGACTTTTTTAAACGGCAGATGTTGGTTTCTTTTTGGGGGGCCCTAGTTTTTTAGTTTAATATAAAGTTTTGAATATAAGTTTTTTTTAAATTTTTTTTTTTAAAAAATCCATATCCATAAATAATTCTTTCTTTTTATTACAGTCGTGTGGATTCCTTTTTAAGGGGTAATTTTTGGTAATTTTGCGCCCCAAAAATTTTTTTTTTTAAAAATTTTTATTATTTTTTTTTCCCCTTTTTTAATTTCCCCTTAAGGGGTAAAAATTGTTGTTTGTTTTTTTTTTAATTGGTAGTTTTATTAGCTTTCACAAATATGTAAAACATTACACTCTGTCTCAGTTTGACCCCAGGCATTAAACAGGGCCGGGACAACAGGGGGTGCCTTTAAATGCAGGCTTGGTTTTTACAACATTTTTTGGGGTACCCAATTTGGGTCCCCCGAGTGACTTTTACAACATTCCCCGGGGGTCATTTTGGGACATTGGGGGTCCGATCAAACCTTTTTGGAGCGGGGAATGGCCCCTTTATTAAAGGGACGGTTTACGACTGCAGCATTTTAAAAGGGTTTAAACGCCCCGGGATCAAAGGTTTCCTAAGCTTTCCCCGCGCTTAAAGAGGGCTGTTCTAGGGCCCGAGCCCGTTAAGTTTCCCGCTCTGTTAATAGGGGCAAACCCACGGTGCTGGGAGCTGCAAAACTCTAACTCCAAAAAGAAAAAAACCCCTTGGGGCCCCCATTTTAGTCAGTGGATCCCCGGTTTGTTAAGGGGGTTAATCCCTTTAAGGGGCCAAACCTATTTTTAGACTTTTAAAGGGCCCAAACAGTTTGTTTTTCCGCTTTTGATGGTACATAAATTTTTTGTTGATGTGCCCCAAAAAAGTTTTTTTTTTTTTTTGGGACATTTAAACTGTTTTTTTTCCCTCTTTTAGGAAAGTTTTTGGGGGGCGTGAAAAAAGTCCTCTGTGTTGCATTATTATATGTTGTATTATTGTGTATTCGTTGTATGGAGCTGTAATCGAGAAAAACCCCTTTTACCCTTTTTTTGGGGGCCCCTTTTGTTTAGTGGTCTCCCACGTTTACAAAAGGGTTAGATACAAAATTTTCAGCATTTCAATGGGGCTTTCCTTGGGATACTGTCTCTTTAAACCCCATTCACCTAAAATTCACGAAAACTGTGATCTGTGGACGTGTGATTGAGGGAAAAAACCCCAAATTTTGATGAACTTTTTTTCAGGGGAAAAAATTCTATTTGATCAGTGGTTTTTGGGGGTCTCCCCTACATTTCAGTGGCGGGTACTACATTTTTCTGTTCTGCCTTTAATGTGCCCGGTTTTGTGGGGACCAAAAATATTTTTTAATGGCAAATTTTTGTAAAAAATTTAAAGACCCTAAAAAGGGTCTGTCCTCAAATTTGAAATAATTTTCCCGCTTCCAGCAGCTTTTCTGTTATATTTTAAAAGGGTTTGCTTTACCTGTATTATAAACTGTTCATTTTTTTAATTTCCCCAATTTAAATTTTATTGAGGGGGTTAACATGTTTGGGTTCAGAATCAATTACCATTTTTCCCTAGAATTTTGGTTTCAAATACAATGGTAAAACCCAAAAAAATTAATATTTTTATGTTGAGAGAAAAACCCTTTTTTTTCCTGCCTTCAATTTCATACAGAGGTTTTTCCCTTAACAAAAATCCATATCAATTCCCAAAAGGGGAAAAAATTTTTGCTTATTCCCAAACCCGATGCTAGTTTATACCCAGAAGCATTTCACGAACAAAGTTTCCCTTCATGAAAAAAAGGACTCCCCAAATGCCCTTCCCCAAAACATCTACAACAAAAAGGTTTCAGTGTGTAGTCTAAAACCCGGAAAAGTCAACCAAATTTTTAAAAGTCTTCATGTTTGCCCCCAAATTTTATTGCAAAAAAAATCTCCTTTTTCAATGTGATTTTGTGGGGTTTTTATTAAAAACGTATTTCTCCTTTGGGAGGAAGGGCAATGGAAAACATCACAATAATGCATAGTTGCCAACTTTTGAAAATTGGGAAAAAAGCGAAGATTTTAGAGGGGGGCTTATGGACAGCCCAAAATTTTTTGGTGTGGGCCCCCGCCCTTTAAAAAGCCACAACCCCCTCCCCCTAACTGGGTTAAAAGGTTTGGAAAAAGGCCCGGTAGATGGCCCCTTTAGCCAGGGAGTACCCCACCCTAACCAGGGTTTTTTTCCCTTAAAGGAGGGAGATTTCCCCCCCTTGTAGCCAAGGGAGATGCACCCCCTGTAGCCCGTAGATGCCCCCCCTGTAGCCAGGGTTTGAACCCCCCCCTTTAACTAAAAAAAAATAAAAAAAATAAAAGCCAATTACCTTCCCAAAGGCCCCCTGCAGCTCCGGAAAAACTCCCGGGCCGAAGGGGTAGTTCAGTGTCGCGGGGGTGAGTGCAGCCTGCGCCCTCCGCCCCCCCCGGGGAAACTGGGGGGGTAAGTCCCGGGGCACCCGGCCAGCGCTGTACATATGGGGGGGAGAAGGGGGGAGGGGAACCCATCCTTCCTTTTCTCCGGGGCACGCTGGGCTGACTGTGCGGCTGCGGCCGAAAAAGGCGTGAAACTTTACCGGGGGGGGGTGAAGGGGGCCCCTTCCCTTTTGTAGAAAGGGCCCCCCCGGGGCAAGAGTAGCGCCCCCAGGCTACTCATGGCCTTGGGGCCCCCCTGCCTGGGTGGGGGCCAGGGGAAAAAGCCATTTTCTGGCCGGGAGGGGGGGCGGGGGGGGGGGGGGGCCCCCCCTTTGCGGGGGCCCCTCCGCCAAAAACGGGGGGGTTGGCATGTATGCAAAAAATTTATTTTCCCGTTGATTCTGGGGTTTTAAATAAAAAAAATTTTTTTTACGTATAGGTAAAAGTCAACAACCAAAAAAAGAAGGGGTACAGTAAAAAGTTTCAAAGAAGGTTGTGACCCGGGTTTTTGGGAACAGAGATTTTTTTGCTAAAATAGAAACTCCATGGCCCCATTAGGTCTAGATCAGCGTTCCCCAACTCCCGTCCCCAAGACCCACCCAAATAGGGATGTTTTGGGGTCTCCCCCAGAATGCACTGCAATAATTTTAAAACACCTGTTTTCAAGATTCGAAAAGAAAGGGATGGACAATGATTTAATCACCTTTTGCAAAATGGGGGAAACTGAAAATTGACCCGGTTTGGGGGATCTTGAGGACTGGAGTTTTAGAAACATGGGCTAGTTGAAAAAGAATCCTAATTATATTATTTTTAAAAAAAAATTTAAGGAAAACAAATCCCTTAATTTAATATATAATATTTTATAAATTTTTGTATCAGGGAAAAAAACCCCCCGATAAGCAGTAGATTTTTTTTAATAACCTGCAGGCCCATAGCTAAAAAATTTAGTGGGAAAAAGGTTTATATCAAAATTTATTCTATTTTGGGTTTTTCTGAGTAGTTTTGGTATAATGTCATTTTATTGGAAAGCCCCTTTAAAAAAAGGCTTTTGCAGTTTGAAGAGGGTCCTGTAAAAAATTAAGGGTGACATTTTTTCTGGTGTACTTTGGGGCCAAAAAGAATTTTATGAACAGGTGCATCCAAAAATTTGGGGCAAATTAATTTTTTTGTAATGCGCCCCAAAAATTAAGGCCGTTCCGGGGGTCACATCACATTTTAGGGAAATAGGCACAAATTTTGATTCTTTGACGCCAACCCAGGGCCCGAAAAAGTTAGAAAAAGCCAGACCAGGGTAAAGGTGGTGCCTGAGCCAGACTTGTCATATTGGCACTAGACTGCACCTGTATGTAGGATCTGCAGAAGAACAGGTTTATATATTCTGGCACATTCTACACTGCTTTAAAGCTATTTAGAAATGGCCTGTCAGCGCCAACATTCATATATGTCCCTCTAAATTTCCAATGTTATTTATTATTTAGGCAAGATTTTATGCAGGTGCCTAATACCAGCCCCTGCAACTGGATAAGAATACAGTACCTTAGGCTAGGTCCACAAATTTTGTCAAAAATTATGGAAAAAATAATGTAGTATGCAGCACTATTTTTCTGTTAAAATGATGTACCTCACTAGTCTTTTGGTGTTCTTCATTTAAGAGATTTGGCATCATCTCTGTGATAGAGCTTTGGAACGGAACCTCTGACGCAGATGTGAATCAGGTCTTGAAGACCTGTATGGTCTCCTTGCAAAGGGTTATTTTAGGCATACTCTGCCACCCAATGTGATACCCAGCAA
Organism: Phyllomedusa bahiana; assembly: GCA_025379985.1. Classification (NCBI taxonomy): domain Eukaryota; kingdom Metazoa; phylum Chordata; class Amphibia; order Anura; family Hylidae; genus Phyllomedusa; species Phyllomedusa bahiana. Next base: position 8,562 of record JAODAL010004315.1, read on the forward strand.
GCATAGTGCATCGATCCCATTAATCAGAATCAAACAATATACGCCTCAGCAACCCAACTGCTTAGTGTGTAGCTGTGTCTTTCCACATTTAATGCCATATTATGTGGGAACGTTTGCCTGGACTACTCTCTTACTATTAGGACTACTCCTTTATTAGGCTATGTCTCCACTGCTCACAAAAACATCCATTTTTCATTTTATAAAAATGCTGAAAAAATGACTGAAAAGAGGTCCCATAGACTTGTATCGTAAAAACATCCTGCTGTCTCCACAAAACGTCTTGTTTCTGCTCGTTTTATTTGCTGGTCGTTTTTTTAAACATGTTGCAAAAAACGACTGAGCAGAGGAAAAAAAATTACTATTGAAGTCTATTTAAAGAGCCAGACGTCTTTTGGCACGTTTTTTGCAGAAATCCATTGCAATTCTAATGCTTTGCATTTCTGCAAAAACATGCACGTAAAAAACACGGCAAAAACGCAAAAGGCGTAAAAAAAAAACGCAGAGTGTGCCAAAAAAATGGACATTTTTTCAGCAGCTTTTGCCAGGCAGTGGACAAAAAAAACTCAGTTTTATGAATGTTTTTAGGATTTGGTTTTCAGGTCGTTTTTTGTCCACTGCCATGCAGACATAACCTTATTACGGTTACAGCCATATCCCTGCTGGTGGCTTTCATAAGGCAAAGAGTTAATAATTGGAGAGCAACCAGAGATCCTTTTTAGCTAATGGCCTATCTAGCTAAATGGATACACAAATTACATAAATGCAGAAATGAGATGGTTCCATATACATGGCGCTGTGTCAACAATCAACAAGCTATTACCATACATAAAAAGCTGTAAACAAGCAAGTTACCTCAATCCCTCTACATATTAATTGTAGCACAATTCTATTTTAGGAGATGAGATCAATGGACTTGTTTGTGTAATCCTAATTAGAGAGCTTCATTTTTTCTTTGTAGTTTACAGAAATACAGTATCTGATTACTGTTCTAATGGGATGAGGGAGCCGTGTGCTGTAAGGAGCCTCTGCATTATGTAATTTCTCTTCTGATTGTCCACACTGATAGTGCTCTTCAACATAGGAGTAATTAAAACCCTTAAAATTTGGGACTATACCCCTTCAGGTTGCAGATTTTTTTCTTTTTGTCACTCCCCTTCTGGACGCGCTTTTTTTCTCTTGATGCGTATTCGGCTCGCGATTTGGGGGTTGAATTGAAAATTTCCCAATGGTTATTTTAGGTACTTATACCCCACCTTTTTGCATTGCCACTTTCTGAGAGCTGTAACGGTTTTTTTTTCTGCGTTCATGAGAGCTTGTTTTTTTTTTTTTAATGGTGCAATTTTGGCCTCGTATGACTTATTGATTATCTATTATTAAATGTTATTTTTTCGCATTCAGTAATATAAAAGCATTTTAAACACTTTCCTTCCCTGAAGTGCATTTCTGTCAAAGATATTGTTTTAAATATTAAGTCTTATTTTTTAGTTTAATATTTTCCTTGAAATGAACGGATTTTCTTTTTGTCCTGCAATTGCACTTGGCTACGTAATTACTGCCTGTCAGTGATTAACTAAAGCCAACCTAGGCAAATACACATAGCAGACACAAGAGCCTTTTTAGGATACATTTTAAGGGGTTAAGGGCATGTCCCCACTGCACGGTTTTTTCAGACCGCCTGAAAAACCGGCCGAAAATTGGACATTTTGTCTATGGAAAACCCTGTAGCGCCCCCCCTGCACGGTTTTCCCCCCGGGCGGGTTTTTTTGCCGGCAGCTGAAAAACCCCAAACCGCTGAAAAACCGGCGAAAAAACCCTGCGTAGGGGAAGCCCCAGAAGCAAATCTTCCATCAGTTTTCGGGCGGAATTTGTGCTTCCCAAGGGGGTTTTCTCCGCTCTCCGGGGGGAAAGCCGACCCCCCCGCGGGGGGGGGTCGGGGCAAAACAGGACGAATAAAACCGGCCGCTATTTGTCCTATGCCGTGGGGATGCGCCCTAAATAGCCAGGATTGAAGTTCCAAGCTGTTACAGTAGGATATTGGCTTAATTACTGCTCCTGTGTCTGGACAATCGCCATGACAAAATAGTATGTGGGCATTAAGAGCTTAACACCTATGATGTAATAGTACGTCATGGGTTAGAAAGGTTCTTCTATGTAGTCGGCCCCTATATGGGCCTATGGATGTCATAGAAAGGAATTATTTGCTTAGAATCACCATACAGACCTAAGCCAGAGCCAAGCATTGTTAGGAGTGACTCCTACTCTAAAGCGAGTTATCACTGTAATCATTATATTTGTCCAGTGGATTTGAGCATACATCTATGAAAGAATTAGTGAACATAGTTGTAAATGAAAGGTCTATAAATATAAGTCAGAACAACAGAGCGACACTCATACATAAAAAGCAGAAGAATAGCAGATGTCATTCAAGCTCTATGGAAAACAAATTGGGGAACCCCAAAGATCCTGTAGTGTAAATGTATAGAATAACTTGAATAAAACATGGTCAGGATAATAAGCCCTCAGCCAACCCACAGACTAAAACTTCCTTTTAGATTGTGGGTGGTTTAAGCAGTGATTGGCATTCAGCTCTGCTATTCCTAGCCATCTGTCACTTGAATGAGTCCAAAAAGTTTTAATCTTAGTCACAGAGTCTAAAGCTTTAAACATGCATTATTTAAAGGTAAACAAACTCCTGTCAAAAGAAAAGTTTCCCGGGGGAGTGACTACTATGGTCGGAAAGGGCAGTTAAAAGAATCAAAAAGAAAAAAGCGGGGAGAGGTGGTCTGAAACCCAAGATAAATTTGGTACCCTACGTAGATAAAACTTTTTAATCCCCTGACAAAGAAAAGAAAAAACAGCAATGTATTAGGTAATATTCTTTATTTACCTTTCTCTACATGTTAAAAGCTAATAATTTTGAGTACATTTTAAGAAATGAAATAATGTAAGGAATGGGTGCAAAGCAAATTTCTTTTAAAAAAATGAAAATTCGAAAATTCCAGAACCGCTTTAATTATAAGAAAACGAAATTTTAGCTAAATCTTCAAATGATCTCCTGACGGCTAAATCTCAGGGCAACTACTGGTTATTGCTTCTTCTGGATCTTAAGCATTTGGCACTGTAGATCACCAACTTCTCCTCAAGGATACTGCTTTCTCTTGGTTATCATACTATCTCTTGGATCACTAATTTAGTGTATACGTCCCTCTACTTCTTCTCTTCTTCCTCTTGCTGTTGGGGGTAGACAGGGATCAGTTCTAGGCCCTCTCCTATTTTCAGTCTACATATTCACTATTGGAGGAACCATCAGCAGGATTTGGCTTCCATTACCATCTCTATGCTGACAACACTCCATTATGCACCTCTTCCCCGGACATAAACCCTCCCCGCTACAAAACCCCAGTAAATTTCTGCCCCGCATCTCTGAATATGGCCCTCCAAATCAAAAAAATGAATTTTGTCCCCCACCATCCACTAACCCCTCACCCTGTATTTCTGTTTCAAGTTTCCCACCATAACTCCTAGGCAGAGGCCCACTGACTTGAGGTCAACTAGATTCCGATTGGCCTTCCCCCCCATACAACCCCTTCCCGATCCTGTCCCCGCCCCCTAAAAACTCTAAAACCCCGTCTGTTTCCACTGTGGAAACAACTAAACTCCATTGTTGCCCTTTAGTTTTTGTTTGATACTGAAATCCTTTCTTACTGATCCCCCCTATCAACTTCATAATGCAGCACCAGGCTTTTTTTCTTTCCCAGCAACTATACTGATCCTTCCCCTGTGTCAATCCTGCATGGTTCCCCATGCATACGAATGAAGCATAAACAAACACCCCAAACACAAATCTTCCCAGCGCTGAAACCCCCCTACAACTTCTCGCTAATCTGTCTACCAGTTCTCTGGAATGTGTTGCCTCGCACGAACAAACTAACTCATAACATTCTTAGCTTTAAACAGGTCCTGAGAATACATCTTCTCAGGCAGGCTTACCAAGATCCCCTAGGTGCTAACCCCTTGCTATCAGTCACACCACTTATTTTCCATCCTTGGGCACTCAAGGCACTTATCTGTTATAAATTACTGCTGGGGGGCGGGTTCACCCCTTTTTCTGTAAACCCCCAAAATTTTATGTAAGATGACTAAACCCAAGAATTTTATCTTTCATCCACCCTTATCCCCAAAATTGTAAGCTCTTGTGAGCAGGTCCCTTATACCTCTTTTTTTGATTTGTTAGTAACTTTTTACTATGTAATGTTTTTTTTTTTCTCAACTTACACCCTTTAAAGTTAAAAGGGTGTAAATATGCTGGGGCTTTTTTAAATAAAAAAGTTTTTTTTTTTGTTCAAATAAAAACACATCATATCCTGATCGGTATTTGAAATTTCTGAAGGTCCGATATTTTTTTGGTCAAAGTGGGTAGCAATTCAAAGGGAGTCCCTATTCCTGGGGACCGTTCGTCGGACTAGACGTCCCCTGTGATAGAGTGAACCCCAAGGGACACTTTTTTGTAATCAGCTTATTGTCAAGGGACCATTCTATCAAAAAGGACGCAACTAAAAAATAGGGGAAATATCTGGCACGGGAGGCGGGAGGGGAATATTTCCTGCACTAAATGCTATACGGTGTATGGTAGCCTTCTATTAGTTACCTACTTTAATGAAAGAATAGAACCAATATCTATCACTTTTATAACCTTTATTATAAAAGCCCCTCTCAATGACTTTGCTCAGACAAATCTGTGGTGAAAAGTCATCATTTCTAGGAGTCATCTTTTTTAGATTTCGATACAATTTCATTTACTTTTCCTAGTTCTCCAAATGACATTGTGGCGGACCTCCTTTGGGCCCGGTTTTGCCCGAAAAATAAAAATGGAGAAAAAAAAAATTTTTTTCAGGGCTTTTTGGTAATTTTTTTCGTGGGGCAAGGCAAATTGAAAACACAACTCTCGTAGGCGTACATTAAGGTGAGGTGATTTGGAACGAAAAACATTGCATTCATTTGATATAAAGTGTGATACATGTTTGAGTTGTTTAATAACAGTGACAAACAGAAAACTGTAACCTGCCGGGGTGTCATTTTTTTAGGTGGTGTTTTTAAAGAGAACCAACATGGGGAAATGGTTATCATTTTGCAAGAAATATTTTGTATGGAAATGGGAGACTGTTTTTCATGATATAATAGCAGGATGGTGACTCATTGATTAGTGCTGTTGTTTTGCACCTCCAAGGTTTTGGGTTCAAATGCAATCAAGGATACTATCCGCACAGAGACCGTATGTTTTCCAGAGCTTTAGCTAGGCTTTTTTTTTCACTCAGAGCAAAGATTCGATTTGGTGCACTCTCCCCCATAATATGTACCTCAAAGGGGCTAGTCCAGAAACATCATTTATCACACACACATTTAAATATACACCCATACACAGAAGTGCATCGCAGCTTGTGGTATATAAGACTGTGTAGCAATAGACCAGCCAGGATGCCTATCCTAAAGGGAATGTGTCATCAAAAAATGAGTCATTGTTTAAGTCCCATTTTTATGTTATGTTTTAGGATTTTTTTTTTTTTTTTACATTTTTCATATCACTTTCAATATTTTTTAATAATTTTTAAGTCTTGCAGTTTTCACTTTGGCCACTAGGCCTTGTTTGCACTGTTTTAACAGCAGTCGAGAATGCTTTACAGTAGCTTCATGCACATAGGAGACTTAAGACTGACTCTGTCCCATTCACTTCTATAGGAGAGTTTTCTAGTCATGCTCTGTGACCTGGGAAGAAGTCACTGTGCATGGAGGTGAAAGGGTGAACTGTGACTATCTCCTCTTGTGACTGGTGGATCCTGTGTTATCTTTGGATCTGGATCCTTGTGACTGATGTCGCCTTTCAGTTTGACCCTCTTTGTACTGATAATGAGCAGACAACTGAGAAACTTTCTGTACAGAGCAGGAAGTGTCAGACTATTATTAGGCTTAGTGGCCAAAGTGAAAACTGCAGGACTTAAGATTTATTAAAAAATATTGAAAGTGATATGGAAAATTAAAAAATAAATAACCAAAAATTCTTAAAAAATGTGTTGAACATAAAAATGTGAGTTAAACAATAAGTCATTTTTGATGACACATTCCCTTTAACCTCTGTCACCACTGAAAAAGCCTACATTGGGCATGCGAGCATCAGAACTGGACCATGGAGCAAAAGTTATAGGTGGTCTGGTCCAATGAACTATACGGTCAGGTAGAGAAGAGGTGGTACCACGATGCCTTATGCGAAGAAGGCAAAGTGGGGGAGGCAGTGTGATGCTTTGGGCAATGTTCTAGTCAGAAATGTACCACCTACTTAAATATTGTTTATGACAATGGTATTCCCTAATGTCAATGACGTCTTTCATTTGAGAAAATGTGTTGTGTCACACTGTAAAAATTGTTCAGGAATGGTATGATAAAAAGTTTAAGAAATTGACTAGCCCTTAAAGGGGTTGTCTCACTACAAGGATTGCTTTTTATATTAAAGATCTTGCAAAAACAAGTTACTTTGCAATATATGTCCATTAACAGTATCCTACCTATTCTGAGATATCCCCTCTTGTATGGGCTGCATCAGCTCCTCAGGTCACTATAGCTACAGACCTGTTCAATTTCTCCTGATAGGCTGTCAGCACTGGTTGCTATAGCTACAGACCTGGCTTCTACTGCAGACTAGCAGACGCCAGTAAACACGCCCCTGAATTCAAAGTGAAACCAAGAAAACAGGACCGAGGTTAGATGAATCAATGTAGTGAGACAACCCCATTAAAATACCCTTCATCTCAGTCACTGGAGACCACCTCCATAGGTCTTGTGGAGTCCGTGTTTCAACAGGTCAGAGCTCTTCAGGGACAACTGCATAATATTAGGTCTTATTGTTTACCACTATAATATACATACATAAACTACTTCTATATTAATGCATACATAAATTACACACACACATTACACATACTTCCCTTTCCTGCAAATCGCTGTCACATCCCACCAGCCGGTAGGAAGTTCCTCCTTCTATAACTAGCTTAGGTACAGACAGAAGAGGGATGGTGAAGACAGGGCTTCCAAAAGCCAACACCATGCACCCGTCCCCCCATGTCAACTTGACACCTAGGCCAAGTGCTCCCGCTTCCCCCTTTCCACTTCCCCATGCTATACCCCTGTGTTCTCTGTGTTTATTTCTTCTAAATTCTCCAATTTCCTTCTAAGCTCCAGAAATATAGATATGTCAGTGCTATATAAGTTAAAGAATACTAATAACTCTTAACATGATAATATGACTTTCCGGTGTTTAAAGGGGTTTTGCCACGATGTAATGTTGACGTAGGATCCTCCAAAATGGGAATTTAATCACTTTTCTAAATATATGTGATTACAATAAGTGAAGCCTGTGAGAGCTACAGCCTTCCTTACATGCCCTTAGTTACTTAAAAGTTTACATTAGACACGACCAGCTCCAGCTGACAGGAGCTGACCTGGCCGCGCTTGCGTTGTCTGCACTTCTTATCTGATGACAGGGAACATGAATGAGCTTCCAAGGGACTGTGGAGAAACTGCAGTGTATGAGGCTTTAGGCTGTATAGACAATCCACTGGTTGTAATGTTATTATTTGAGTGAACATTGCAAAACGCTCCCCCCCCCTTAAAATTTCTCCCTCTGTGTTTCCTCGTGTTTCAGCCCCCCCCCCCCTCCTCCTCTCCCGGGGTTTCAAGATTTTTTTTTTTTTTCTCCGGGAGCCAGATTAAGGGGAAAAAGAAAACTCACTTCGGGGCAAAAACCCCTTTTAACAAAATTTGAAAATCGGGGCAACTTTTATAGGGAGATATCCCAACAAAACAAACCGGGTGATTCATAAATTTTTCCCCCGGGCGATCATACATTAGATTGAAAGGGTGGCGGGTACAGAGCCATCCTCCCCCCAAATAAATCTCTCAAATTTAAAGACATTATTTTTAAAGGGGCCCAAAATTTTTACAGGGGGGAATAAAAGGGAAAGGAGATTTTCCCCATTGGGAGAAAAGCCACTGGACTGTAGCAATCTTTTGTATTTGGTTTGGGAAAAAAAAGGGCTGGGGGGGGGGTTTAACTTTTATGACCTGGGGGGTTGATTAGGGGGGTTTTTTAAAAGGTTTTTTTAATAAAGAAAAGGGGTAATTAAAAAACTGAAGAAAAAAAATGGAATTGGGAATAAAAATTTTGGGAGTTTCCCCTAGATTTTCGGGAACCCATCCCTCCGGGCCATGATTACCCACCGCAAGTAACGGTAAGACGCAGCTGAAACAGAGGGCGCTGGATAGCAAAAACCTCTCCTACAAATCCCAATTGAAAGTACACATTCATTATTTAACATTTTTAATATATATTTTATTGTTTTGAAAATTTTTTATTTTTTCCCTTACTTGTGGAAAAATTTTCCCCAAGGGCTATTCAAATGTTCTTTCTTATTCCACAGAAATTAAAACCCTTGAGAAAATTAAAGTGCCGATTCAATTTTTAAATTTTTAATTAAAAAAAGGGAAAAAGGGTTTTTTCCCCTTTTTTAAACAAAAAATTTTCAAAATAAAGAACAGAAACAAGAAACCGGATGGAGACTCAAAACATACACATACAAGCTGAAAGGGAAAAATTTATCATATAATTAAAGCCATCTTAAAATAAATGCAAGCTGGTTTCTGCTTTCAGTTGCGTGGGAACCCGCTAAGGGTGGGGTCGCTTTGAAGTAATTTAACAAGAAGTATACTTGTCTTCCCCAATTTTTTTTAAATTTAGGGTACAAAACGCGTTTCGCCGATCTCAACATCACTTCTTTAGATGCCTAACAGTCCCCTAACAGAAAATTTTGAAGACAAGTATCCCTTTTTGTCTGAAACTTTTGAGTGCTCCACTTTAGCAGTCCCACCCCAACTGACAAACAAAAAAACCCACTTTTGGGAGTTAATTTTTAAAGATCTCTCATCCTCGGCGTCCCTCGTGGGTCCATAGGCGGGAACATGCCGGAGCAGCTTTATTCTACAACAACGGGGGAATTTATCACATCAAAACCTATTTGCGAGCTGGGGACCCGGGGATTTTCGTACAGCTGCAAAAGGTGAAACATCTTTCCAAAACAACTTCTTCTTCAAATTAAATTTTAAAATTCAACTGCGCTTCTTGTCCCTAGCTTACCGTTTCTCCCAAAGGGTATATTCCTGAAGGGGGAAAAACTACTACTTTTTAACGGTATGGCCCCTATCACTAGGACAACGTTCCCTAACCCTTATGAAACGCGGGGTAAAGACCTCGGGGCCCCGTCAAAGTAGAAAATGGACTGCGGTCTCTTAGGTTTTCCTCCTGCACAACAGCATTCTCAGATATTGAGTTTAGTGTGCAGAGGTTGGCTATGTGGAGAAACTACACAAAAGGTCCTCAAAGCTTAGTTAGCGCTGCTTTGTTCAAAAGATCAAAGGAGGAACCCAAACAGCTGGGCCCCCCACACATTCAAAAGAAAATGTCGGGGATAAACCTACGGGGGGTAACCCCAAATTTTTTAACAAAGGGTGAAAACCACTTTAAAGAGAACCTTCCATAGTTTTTGCCCCTCCTTGCTAGGGGCAAGCACAAGGGTAGTGTTTAGACCCCGCCCGTTTTCCCGCAAATGTGTCCCCCCTTTTTTCTTAAGATGCTGAAATTTTTTGGGGTATTTTAAAAGCCAAATCTGCAGTTTTTTTAGCCCGAAAAAATCATTCAAGTGTCATTTTTTTTTTACACCCCCCCCACCTTTTAGGCTAGCCCCGCCCACCTCAACTGAAACTATTTTAATTTGAATAGGGAGAAAACATGTGAAAAAACTTTCCAGGTGGGGGGGGCAGCCTTTGGGTGGGCGGGGCTAAAAACCGCTCATTAATAAGAAATTTTAGGGGTAAAAATGCCCCTAAAAAAAGGCAGCATCTTACAGAATAAGGGGCACCCCGCTGGAAACAGCAGGGGCTGACACAGCTTGTTCTGTTCCCCCCACAAGGGGGCATAAAACCCAATTTAAAGGGTTTTCTTTAAGTAATAAAGGGGAATTTTTCATTAAATTTAAAACACAAAAAGCAAAAGGACATTAAAATATAAGGGGTAGCGGCAGAAAAAACATGTAATCCGAGTGATCAGCGAAATTTAAAAATGTTACTTTAAATTTGCAAATCATAGCCCGATTTTCTAGAGGTTTGGAGAGGTTTTTCCTGTCTTTAAAAAAATGTGGGCCCAAAATTAAAATCCCGGGATAATATATTTTCTTTAAAGAAAAAACCCTTTTACATAGATTAGCCCCCCTTTCCCGAGGACGTTTTAGGGGGTTTGTGCAGACCTCTGTTCCCAGCGCTGTGTCCCTTATTCCCTTTTAATGCTGTATTTCAGAGTATTTTTAAAGCTCAAAACTTTCAGTTTTCAGCTAGAAAAGAGTCATTGGAAAAAAAAGTTAAAAAGGGGGGTTTTCCTTTGGGGGGCGGGGCTGTAAGGCCCTTTTCAAGAATAAAGAAAATTTTGGAGGGGGTTTTAAAAGGGGTCAAAACCACGGGGGACTTTCAAATAAGGGGAACAGGGGGCCCGCGCTTAAAAGGCCCGGTCGAAAAACTAGCCTTGTGCTTTTTCCCTCAGAAAGGGGGGCAAACAAACTGTGGAAAAGGGGGTTTTTCTTTTAAAGGGAAATGGGTTTTCCACATTTTCACCCTTTTAAACTGTCATTTAATAAACTGTAACGAATTTACTATTTTTAAAAAATATAAAACAAAAATTCTAAAAAATTCCACAAAAATCTACAAGACAACACACTTTGGTTTTAAATGGGCCCCCAAAAACCAAAATTTTACCCATGGGGGGAAATTTCCCCCGACTTAAAGGGAACCAAATGAGTTGACACCCGCAAGAAAGAGCCTCAGGGGTAGAAATTTCAGGCTAAGGGTATGTTTTTACCCCGGGGTCTTGCGTCCGTGTGAACATTTTGCTTTTTTTCATTTCCCTTTTCTGGGGCCCTCAAACGGGCCCCCAAAACCTCTAACAATTAACAGTACTTTAAAACTGCTGGCAATGGGGGAAACACAACAGCGGGATTCACCTGAGAGATTCCCCCTGCAAAGTTTTCATTGCGCCTGCGGGTCCGTCTTTTGGATGCGATCCAAGAATTGCATGTCATTTTTTTGAATCGCATCCAAAACACGGACCTGAAAAGGCGGGGCCCATGCAAAAAAGCAGCGGCGATCCCTTTCCCCGGGGAACCCCCGCTGCGGTTTTCCCCATTGGCGGCAGGGATAAAGTCACTGTTTAAATTTTTAGAATTTCATCTCTTGGGGCCGTTTAGAGGACCCAGAGACCATCAGAAAAAAACGGGTGTTTACCCCGGACCAAGCGGGATGTGAACATACCCTAAAACACACGGTAAAACGAGCATGTTGGGAGATTAACCCGGGCAGGAAATTCCCCAAATAGGAAAAAAAGAGGAAAAGACCCCGTCAGTTAGGCAGTGTGAAAAGTAAAAATTTTCAAAATTGGACCTTTCTCTCCTTGCCAGGGCGGCTTTCCCCCCCCTTCCCCCACCCCACCTCTTACTGAGACCAGGAACCTTGTCCATTATTCAGGCATGATGGATCAGCTGACAGGTTCCCTTTAGGGGTTCCTCATAATTATCAGCTTAATGAACATTTATAAGGATGTTCATTCCCAATAACGGTGTCCTATAAAGAGCCCGGTGATCACAGGAACAAAAAACCCCTACCAGATTACCGCATTTTTTTACCCGTATAAAAGGGATGGGGAATTAAACTTAACTTACAAACCAAAAGCGCTTGTGTAATTTCTGACAGAACTATTGACCAAGACCTCTTTATTAGTTAGTTAGTGCTTAGAAGTAAGCACTGAAGATACAGACCATTGCTAAACAGCATCAGAGTGTTCTACGTTTTACAGTACCAGTGGAGAACCAGAAATAAAATGAACTGTACAAGGACGGCAGGTTACCTTGATAAATGGCTGCAGCGGCTAGCATCGAATCCCTGTGCAGAAGGCTCCTCCTGTTCCAAGCACAGTTGCTCTCGCCCATACCTAGAACATACTCAGACACATAAATGACTTGCAACTCTCTATCTGCCTTATTTCCTTTTTCTAAAGACAGAATATGAAAAGTGGAAATGGAGCACTGTACGGAAGAGAAGAAACCCCAAAGAGCATTTGTTCCAGGAAGAATAAAATAATCATTGCACAAGTACTGCATACACATTAACTGCACAACGGTGCTGTAAAAAAAAACATTGCACCCTCCAAAATAGCCCTTAGTGTTACTTAGTACTCAAAACAACACAAATATCTTTTAAACTATTCAATGAAATGGAAACTGCATATGCCTTACTCTATAGCAATCACAGTTATGTCGCATCACATATTGGAAATGTCCACTAACCACATCCAAGCATTCCTGAACCAAACACCATGGGCCTTATGTATGAAAATTGTTCTGCAGTAAGACTGTCTTAATTGGCCAGAGCACTTTATGAAAGCTGGGCTTTTGTTCCTGTGGACAACAAAGACAGTCTTACTGCTAGATAGTTTTCCTACATAAGGCTCTACATGTTTAGGAAGCTGCTTGCCATCATATCCGGATCCACTGATCTTAGTTCTGACGGATATCGGCCCGCAGTTTCACAAGTGTTCTTGGTTTGTCGTGGTACACTCGCCCCATCAAGTAGCCCTAGAGAAATAAAATCAGGTGGTTTTGCTGATCTGGGGAGTTTCAATTTATGAACCATAGTAATAACATAGGACTTTTGTGGTGTCCCTCACAGGCCGGATGGATTCTGCAGACATTTTTGGACCTTCTGCCACTGACAACCTTCACCGTTCCTGTTTCCAACTTTGTTTGCTAGTTAGAGAATGCAGTGTTTTTATGGCAGATGTTATCCTTAAAACTTCTTCATGAATTCTTTATTTTCATAACCGTACTGAAAGACATTGCTGGCATGTGTGGACAATGAAGAATCATTATGCCACGGTGTAGCTGTACATTTTGAAGGTTTACAGATATAAACTGCAGACACTGTATGAACAGACTGAGCACAATGAGTCTCCTGCACCCATCGCCTCCGTGTCTATCGCCAAACAGGCTCCAAGAAGGTTTTCCTCCTGGTTTTCTTGTGCCTACATCAATTTAATTGTCACCGAATGAGGCTATATCTATCTACACAGCAAATGTTAAAATGTCGTCCACAATCCGACGGCAGTTTAACATTGCCGTGCCATGGTTTTTGGCGCAGGTTTCCGCAAGAAGAAAACGGTCAGTTTTTGGATTTCCCGTCGGCCCAGTACATTGACTGTATGGGAATCCGCTGGAAGATAGAACATGTTCTATCTTCCAATGGAGAGCCGGTGGTTTAGAAATCCCACAGTAGAAAATCCATGCTGTGTAGACTACAGCACAGATTTTCTTCTGTTCAAATCCGACTTCTAAAGGCCGCCGTTCACACGCTTAATTTGCCGACGGATTGGCGCCGTAATTCCCCCCGGATTGCGCTTCAATAAACCCCCAATCGTCGGAGCAAAACGGGAACCACTCCTCATAAAAACATGGAAACCTTTTCTCCTCCCCGCTCGGGAAATCCGCCGCGGGGGGAGAAATGACTGCACATTATTTTACGGCCGGACGCGCCGAAAAAAAATGCATTTCATGGGCCGGACGCGCCCCCCCCGCCTCTGGCCCCGCACCCTCCCGCCCCGTATTCCCCCCGCGGGTTTTGTGCGCTCAATACGGCGCAAAATCCCCTGAATAAACCGGGGAACCGCCTAAAATTGGGTGTGTAGACTACCTAAGCTAACTTCACAAAATGAAGAGTCATTCTTTTTTTAATGCTTGACATGAAAAAATTATTCCTTATAAATCAGGGTTAGAAAAAAAAAAACACTCTAGGTGAATGCATGATTTTATACAAAAAGAGTGGGGAAAACCCAAAATTTTCATACACCATGTAAAAAGACACATGCAGTTTTTTTTCACTACTGACAGAAAGGGGAAAAAACCCTTACCCTTTTAGGGCAATTTTGGTTTACCCAAAATTTTTTTAATTTCCAAATGCCAGAATACTGTGAGAAATTTTTTTGGCATTTTTTTACTTTCTGCAAAGTCAAAAGTTTACATACATTTTATTTGTATTTGGAGATTTGCCCTTAAACTGTATGACTTGGGTCAAAAATTTTTTGGGTATCCTTCCAAAAGCTTCTCATAATAGATGTAGGAAAATTTTTTCCCATTCTTCCTGACCCAAATGGTGAAAAAGAGCAGTTTGTAGGGCGCCTTGCTTGCGCCCCCCTTTCACTTTTTTCCCATAAAAATTTTGATGGGCCCCTCCAAACATTGACTTGGATCCTTTAAAAGGGTTTCTCACTACAATATTGCTTTTTATTTAAAGATCTTGCAAAAACAAGTCACTTTTTCCAAAATAGTCCATTAACAGTGTCCACCCCATTCGAGATATCCCCTCTTTTATGGGGTGCATCAGCCCTCGGTCGCTATAGCTGCAGACCTGTTAACTTTCTCCGATAGGCTCCAAATGGGCCCTTTTAAACTACAGACCTGGCTTCTACGCACCCCGTGGAACCCAGTAAACAGTCCCTGAACAAAAAAAACCAAAGAAAACGGGAAAGGGAAAAGAGAATCATGTTGGAAAACCCCTTTTAAGCCATTTTGAAACCTTTTTGGGCAAAAGCTTGGGGTTTTTTTTCCTTTTTGGAAACCAAGCATTAACTTCCTGGCGGGTTTCTGAGATGTTGCTTCATATGGTCAAAAATCTTCTTCCCTCTTTTGGGTTTTTTTTATTTTGTAAAGTGCTCTGTCCCTCCTCGCAAAGAAACCCATAAATGATGCCGCCACCCCGGGTTTAATTTGGGGATGGTTTTTTTGGGCCTCCAACTTTTCCCTTTTTCCCTCCAAATGAAACCTGGTCATATGGCCAACACTTAAAATTTTAGTTTCACAGCCCACAGAAGCTCCAAAAATGAGGCTTGGGTTTCTGTGTGCATTTTCAAACATTTGTCTGGCTTTTATATGCTTCTTTTTGAGTAATGGCTTCTTCCTGGCCTTTCAGCTCATGTTGATACAGTACTCGTTTCACTGTGGATAATGACACAATCTTACCAGCTTCCGCCAGCATCTTCACAAGGTATTTTGCTTTTATTCTTGGGTTGATATGCACGTCAGTCTAAAGCATGTTCATCTCCGAGACACAAAACTTATTTCCTTCCTGAGCGATATGATGGCTGGATATTCCCATCTTGTTTGTATTTGTGTATAATTGTTTTGTACAGACGAATGAGGCCCCTTCAGGTATCTGGAAATTGTACCGAAGGATGGACCAGACTTGTGCAAGTCCTCAATTGTCTTTCTGATATCATTACTTAGTTCTTTAGACTTTCTTATGATGTTACACACAGAAGCAGTGTATATTTGGTGTGCATTTAAAATACAGCCACAGGTGTGTTTCTAATTAACACAGATGTTGCCAATAAACCTATCAGAAGCTTCCAAAGACATGACATCATATGGGCTGTCCCAAATTGTTTAAAGGCACAGTAATCCTAGAGTATGTAAAGTTTTGACTTTGTAGAAAATAATAAAAATGCCTTAAAAAATTCTCTAATTTTTCTAAAACAATGGAGAATTCTGACAGAGAGTTGAACAATTTGGTCAACTCCACCTTCATTAACTTAATATCTCTTTCTAGATAATAATGCCCCATTGCCCCGTCTTCCTGGAGCATATGCACATGCTTGCACATGGAGCGATTTTTTTTTTTTTACTAACCCTGACTAATAAAGAATTTTTTTTTTTCACGTGAAGTGCTGTCTAAATTTTCTAAAGCTCTCATGCACCTTGTGGGCTGGGACTTGCACTTGCAATCTGCGATTGGAATCTAGATTGTGGTGACAGAAGGCTTGCAGAATAAGGTATGTGCAATTAAAATTTTGACGTTATCGGCCAAATAGTTTAAAAATAATTTGCGCTTTTTCAAGTACCAAATTGCATGGGAAGCCTGCTATAAAGAACAGATATCCAAAACCTATGGGAAAAAGAATTGTCTCCTTACATATAACTGGTTGCACCATCTTTAGCAACAACACTGATTCTACTTCTTACATATTTTGATATTAATTCTTCCCTAAACCCCCACTGCATAATAAGCCTTCATAAGAGGGATACCAAGTAGGCTATTCCATTATGGAAGGGAGTTCTACATCAGTCTAGAATGGGTTGCACAGCTTAGTGCCTCCTTTGTACTACAAGGCAACCATAATTTCCTAATGGAGAAGACTTGTTACATTGATAGATCTCACCAGGATTGGGTGGCAAGACATCGTTACTCTAAGGGCACAGTAAAATTTATCCCTGAAGTTCTAAATTTATCAAAAAGGACATCTAGAGAACAGCAAGACTCTTCTATGCTTTAGCTAAGGTTCATGACTAAGGGCATGTCCCCACGGCAAGGGTTTTCGGCCGGTTTTTCAGCGGGATTGTGGTTTTTCAGACCGCCTGAAAAACCGTCCGAAAATGAGCACAATGGTGCTCTATGGAAAACCCCCAATCCCCTCTGCACAGGTTTTCCGCCCGACGGTTTTGCCGCTGGCGGTAAAACATTGAACATGTTCATTCTTCTGTCCGGTTTCCGGATGGAATATGAACAACTCAATGGGAGGGGGAAGGGCTGTTCTCCGCTCATCGCGGAGAAAAACCGTCCCCCCCCACGCCCGTGGGGACGGCCGCAAAACCGGACAAATACCAGCCGGCAAACCGGCCGTTATTTGTCCACTGCCGTGGGAACATGCCCTAGAAGGAACTGCACAGAAATAGGATTCATGGGAAACCACTAATATTTAAGAATGTGAGTGCTTAGCTGAATAAGTTGATGTTTGGGGTACTATTCTATGAGTCAAAAACACTGGTTCTGTTACATCTTCAAGTAGGGGAAGACATTTGTGTACTGCAATGTACACTTATTTTAACAGAATAATTTCCTTTAGAAATTGTGAAGCAGGACATAAAAATAGATCCACTATAGGAAAGTTCAAACTAGGTTATCTGTTTTTTATTGTATTTATTTCCTGTTGTTTAATGGAGTTGTTCACGGCCATATACAATTTTTTTTGTCTTACATTGATCGGTAATGACCATTAAGCAGCTCTTTCATCTGTGAAATAACTTTGTTACTATTTTATTTTGCTCTCAAATTACAGTTACTAACCAAGTTACCTGCAATGATCTATTTATAAACCACTGGTGTGGTTGTCCAGTGGTAGAAAATGTATTGACAATAGGTACATAGTGGAGGGAGAAAAAAAGAAAAGTTATACTTACTTACATGTCTCCCGCCATTGCTGCTCGGGCGCTCCCTGTGATCCACTCCACTTCACTTCCGGGTTCGTGACTCGCACTCCATTGTAAGTAAATTGAACATGAGCCGTGTTGGGAAGAGGACCCAGAAGTTAAGTGGAGCAAGTCCTGGGGAGCAGAAGTGGCAGGATTGGGGAACAGGTAGGTAAGTTTAACTTCTTTTTTTAACACCTTGTCTCCATTTTAAATTAATTTTCCTCTGCTGGGCAACCCCTTTAAATAACACTCTATATACATTTTGGTCATTGTAGAACCTGTCTGCTCGGCTATATATTCGCACTATAAGAGCTTGGAATCAAAAAAGAAGCAGCGTGCAGCATAGGGCAATTATCATTTAAATCAGGTCAACACCAGTAGTATAGTTTGCTCACCTTGTGTGGCTATGCTATAGATACAACGCTAATAAACATGTAGTTTTCGATGTATTCTATGGTGCAGCAGACTTTCCTTCACT
The DNA here is from genome assembly GCA_025379985.1 of Phyllomedusa bahiana. Taxonomy (NCBI): domain Eukaryota; kingdom Metazoa; phylum Chordata; class Amphibia; order Anura; family Hylidae; genus Phyllomedusa; species Phyllomedusa bahiana. The sequence goes on from JAODAL010004315.1 coordinate 26,421, forward strand.
CTCAAACTGCTTGCTAGCTGGCTCACAATGTAGTTAACCAAGAACAATAACAAGCAGAAAATTTAGAGTTACATAATTCGTACGGTTGAAAAAAGAAATATGTCCATCAAGTTCAACCAAGGGTGGGGAAAGAAGTTACTCCAAGGCCGCATCCTTTGTCATCAGATGGACAAGCCACTGTTCATTGGGAGTTTGGTCATCTGATGGCAAGGAGTGTGGTCCTGGAGTAACTACACCTTCTCTAGTTGCTAGTATTCTTCATTTGCACTATTGGGCCTATTTCATATCTGTGTCCGAGGTTTGACTGGACCGATTTAATGACGACATGACCAACTAAAACGGGGTCCACTGGGTTTCCATCTCAGTGTCTGTCATTTAATTTGTTATTAAATCTGCGGTGCAGCTTCCGAACAAAACCTATAAGATAGATGTGAACCAGTCCCTACACATTCTTCTGTTGATAACCATAAAAATAGAATGTAATGTAATGACTAGTGGCTCAAAAATGTTATGATTATTAAACATTTTACAATAGTACATAATTTTATACAATATGAATAACAGGTTGCATTTTACTGTATTTTTATGTATATTGGCTGTTATAGTATTGCATTAATAGAGTTTGGTTACTAGATAGGACTATTTAATTATACTGTCTTGCTTGTGATTGGATGGTGTACCTGTCTATCTTGGTCTTGTCCTGCTGTCCAACTTCTTGTGACAGGGTATTTAGAAGCATGTCCCTACGGCACGGGTCTGCGGACGGTTTTTCAGACAGTTTGCGGTTTTGCAGACCGTCTGAAAAACTGGCCGCAAACGAACACATTGGGCTTCTATGGAAAACCCGTGCAGTAGCCGCCCGAAAAACATTCTACATGCCCATTCCTCCGTCCAGTTTTCGGACGGAATATGAGCATGTGAATGGGAAGAGGGAGGGCTTTTCTCCGCTCATCGCGGACATACCGACCGGTATTTGTCCATTGCCGTGTAAATGTGAATATTGCTCATTAATCACTATTCAGATCTGCCAAAGTTTGACTCTGCATGAAACACGTTGTCCAGTTTTCCCAATAAGGATATTAAAAGTAAAGGACTTGATGTTTCTCTGAAGTTCTTCTATCCGGCACCACCAAGTTCTATATTTTTACGAGTGAATTTGAGGAAATTTGATCCCAAAATTCCACGCATCTCTATACTGAATAAACTCCTCTCCGATGCAGTGGGGGTTGGAGCCTTGTAGGACGGCTGCAGGATATACACTCACCGGCCACTTTATTAGGTACACCCCTGTAGTAAAAAGGTTGGACCCCCTTTTGCCCTTTAGAACTGCCTCAATTCTTCGTGGCATAGATTCAACAAGGTGTTGCAACGATGCTCAATTGGTACCAAGGGGCCCAAAGAGTGCCAAGAAAATATTCCCCACACCATGACACCACCCCAACAGCCTGAACCGTTGTTACAAGGCAGGATGGATCCATGCTTTCATGTTGTTGACGCCAAATTCTGACCCTACCATCCGAATGTCCAGCAGAAATCGAGACTCGCAGACCAGGCAACGTTTTTCCAATCTTCTACTGTCCAATTTCGATGGAGCTTGGGCAAATTGGAACCTCAGTTTCCTGTTCTTAGCTCAAGGAGTGGCACCCGGTGTGGTTTCTGCTGCTGTAGCCACTTCCCTCAAAGTTCGCCGTACTTTTGCGTTCAGAGATGCTCTTCTGCCTACCTTGGTTGTAACGGGTGGCTATTTTGAGTCACTGTTCCCTTTTTCTATCAGCTCGAACCGGGTCTGCCCATTCTCCTTTGACCTCTGGCATCAAACAAGGCATTTCCACCCACAGGACTGCCGCTCATCTGGATGTTTTTTCTTTTTTGGACCATTCTCTGTAAACCCTAGGAAGGTTGTGCGTGAAAATCCCGGAGTCACAGTTTTGAAATACTCAGACCAGCCCTTCTGGCACCAACAACCATGCCACGTTCAAAGGCACTCAAATCACCTTTCTTCCCCATACTGATGCTCGGTTTGAACTGCAGGAGATTGTCTTGACCATGTTTTACATGCCTAAATGCACTGAGTTGCCGCCATGTGATTGGCTTTATTAGAAATTAAGTGTTAACGAGCAGTTGGACAGGTGTACCTAATAAAGTGGCCGGTGAGTGTATATATACTAACCAGAGTTGTGCCTATGCTTGAATAACTCTATAGGGTGAGTGCCTATTATATTGTTTACCTCTTTCTACCATACAGTTTTGACATACTACACCAGGAAGATCAGTTACTGCTTCTATTTTTTCCTTTTCTTGGTCTGCACAGAGAAAGTCCCTGTATATAGTTTTACACGAAATGCACCCCTAAAAAGTTGGAGATTCATGAACCTACACCAATATTCTAGTTTAATCATGCATGTTTTATGTTGGACCATATGTATTGAATGTTTTCTTTCCTTAAACTTTATATTGGTCCCTTTTCTGTTTGATTCCCTTAGGGTATGTTCACACGGCGTAATTGTGACGCGTACAGTACCCTCCGCAAAACGCCATGTGTTTTGGGAGTCGCGCTGATCAGCGCGACTCCCAAAAGCACGGGGGGGCCGTCAGCCCGCCAGCCCCATAGACATTCATTGTCAGTGGCGTGTATTCGCTGCTAACAATTGACATGTCACTTATCTCCCCGTGCGTACAATACGATCGTAGTGTACGTGCAGGGGAACACGTAATCCATAGCTCTCTATAAGAGCTATGAATTACCGTAATTTCGGCAAGCATTTCGCCGCGTATAATGCTTGCGCCCTGAATCCCCGGGTCTCAGGGGAAGCCTCATAGAGACGCTCTCCCCTGACGTCACTGGCTGCAGGGGGCTGGCCCCGCCCCCTCAGCCACACTGATCAGCGTGACTGCGGGGCCGGAGCCAGCAGCAGCAGGAGGAGGAAGAGAACACAGCAAGTGTAAGGTAAGTGTCTCTCCCTCCTCCCTGCCCCCCCTGCTCAGCCCCCCGCCTGCTCACCCCACCCCCCAAAACGTTCCTCCCCCACTCAGCCTCCCCCCAACGGCCCCCTGCTCAGCCCTCCCAACGGCCCCCCTCCCCCCTGCTGACCCCCCAAAACGTTCCCTCTCCCCCCTGCTCACCCCCCTCAGCCCCCCAAAACGGCCCCTCCCCCCTGCTCCGCCAACTAGCCCTCCCTGACACCCCAAAACCGCCCCCCCTCTGTGACACCCCAAACGGCCCTCCTCCCCCCGGCATACTGCACTCGCCCCTCCCTCCCTGACACCCAAAATGGCTCCCTCTCCCCTGCTCACCCACTCAGCCCCCCCTCTCCCAACACTCCACTCGGCCTCCCCTCCCCCCTCTGACACCCCATTCACCCCCCCTGTCCCTCAAATCGCTCCCCCCTGCCTCCCTGACATCCCACTCAGCCCTCCCTCTCTCCCTGTCCCCAAATTGCCCCCCGTCTCCCTGACACCCCACTCAGCCCTCCCCGACACCTTTACTAAACCCTTTCCTCCCTGAACCAACCTGACCCTCCACTTGACCCCCCCTGTTCCCTTCCCCCACACACCCCTCCTTTACTCCCTGAGCCTCCCTCACCCCACTGTTTCCCTCGCTTCCCCAAGGCCTACCCAGCTTTGCAACTTGCTAAATGCGTTATCCAGCACCCGGGAAAGCCGAGTGGCACCCCCTCCCCACAGCAGGCACCTAGCCCTCCTGGACGCCTGCTGTGAAACCATGTCACCCAGCTCTCCCAGTGCTGAATAACCCTATCCAGCATGTGGAAAGCGGGGGTTAAAACCCCCCACACCAAAGCATCCAGGGCTGGACACCTGTGTGGGGGATGGGTGCCCCCCCCGCTTTCCCGGGTGTGGATAGTCATTCAGATGCGGGAAAGCTGGGTTAAAAATTTCCCCCCCAGAGGTGCCCCAGTAAAATGGTGTTGCTGTTGCGCTGGGTCCACTAAACTTTCCTGGAAATTTTACTGTGGGGATGTCACCCAATTTTCCCCAAAGGCCCGTGTGGATATTCAGCACCCGGGAAAAGCTTTTTTGGACCCCCTGTATGGGGGATGTCATCATTTTTTCCTGGGCACTGAATAGGCTATTCAGCATCCCGGAAAGCTGGGAGATGCCCCATTTGTAGGGTTATTGTTGTTTCTTTTTACAGGTTTCCCCTTTGGACTACACCGGATTCGGTGGACTACATCGGACAGCGTTGCGTCTATTTCTTTAATAAAATGGATAACGAGGGCCGGCGTCGGGACGTGTTTATTTAAATAAAGTGTTTTTTTTATGTTTCTGTGTGTTTTTTTCCATTTGATTCAGTATGTAGGGGGGGGGTTTGGATGACGCCTTCTTTTACATCGCTCGGGCTTGGTGTCAGTGGGGTGTTTTTTGTTCCCCGGGCCACACAAACCCCTGTCACTTTTACCCAGTACCCAACGCACCAGGGGTAGGGGAAGAGCGGAACCCGTTGGGGAGGGGGCCCCTTAAAGGTGAGGGTCTGCTTCTGGAGCATCTGCAGGCTGGATTTTTAGAAGGGGAAGTTACCAGATCGATGGTTTTCCCATTTGATAAATCAGGCTGCGTTGTCGGTTTTACCTTTGGCGGTTATGGAAATTGGGGTGGCCACGTCGTTTTTTTTCCAAAACTTTTTTTATTTACTGGAATCTAAAACCAGGACCACTGAAATTTTAAGGGGTGCCCATTTTTGGTTTTCTCAATAATGAATGATTTAAAAAAAAAAAAAAAAACGAGGGGGGGTCCCCCATTTTTAATAACCAGCCAAGGAAAAAAACCAAAGCTGCACCCTGTACTATCAGAATGAGAAGGTCCATGGTATGGTCCCTTCCCTTTTTTCAAAGGGTCCCAGCACCCAGCCGCCAAATGCGGCCCTTTTTAGGGGTCCTTTTGATAGTTATCCAGCTTTTCCCGGGTTTACCCTGTGCGGTTGGGTATTGAGTTAAATAGTGACAAGGGGTTAGTGTGGGCCCTTGGGGTGACAAAAACCCCGCGGTGAAACCAAGCCCGGGCGTTAGTAATGAAACGTCCAAGGCCCCCACTTTATCACTGGAAAAAATCTGAAAAAAATAACACAGAAAAAAAAAAAAAGCCCCTTTATTTAAAATAAACTCCCCGCCCCGGGCCCCTCGTGCCCCATGTTAGTTTATAAATAGTTTACTACGCTGGCCCAAATAGTCAAATGATTCCAAGTATTATCCCCTTTCCCCTGCACCCTGAAGGTCACGGTGTGGCTGATCAGCTGTTTTATTTGTGATTGTGTTTGGTTTTATTGTTTTTTTGTATTGATTATGGAGGCAACCATCTTCCCTGAATGCTTTTAACGGGCATTTAGAGCATACTTTCGGAAACTAATTGGAAAAGGGGCCCTGTGAAAAATGAGGGACCCATTATTTCTTAGGGATTTTTTTCTAGGCATGATTTGTGACCTTTAAAAAATGTCAGTGTGCAGGGGGGGGGACTGTGACTTTCCCCTATTGTTAAGATGGATCCTGTTTATCAAAGAAATGGGGGAATAAAACTTTTAGTGAAAGCCTGCGGGGTTTGATGATGAGGAGATTTAAAAAGTTTTTTTTTAAAACGGAAGTGTCGACTAATATTGGGCCCAAAGTGAAAACGCGAATTTCGGTTTTTTTTATCTTGTTGTTATATAAAAAATTTAAAAAAAAAAATAACCAAAATTTTTAAAAAAAAATTGTTTAACAAAAAAAAAATTACTTAACCCCTTACTAAAATTTTGAAGAGAGTAGATCAATGCAGTAAGGGGTTTTGTAGCACGATCGCAGTGTGATCCCGCTAAATAGCCGTCGGGTTTTCGTGTAATTGTAGAAAACCCCCGATGATTACCGCCTGGGGGGCGCCGCTCCCATCCCGCGCTGTTTAACCCCTTAGATGCCACAGCCAAGATAAAATCAATGAGTTTGGTGCCGCCCCACCGTTTCTCATCCAATGGGACACGCGGTGAGTTGCTGTGCCCTGATCGGTTTGAACATGGCGTGGAAGGGTGAAGGCTTCCATCGCTGCCATGTTTTCTTTTCCTCAGTTCTGGCCGCGGCAGGAAGTGGGGAAAATACATTGGTACCCCTAATGCATTAATATAAATGCATTGGGCTGTAAAAATTATTGGCCCCCCCTAGGGGTGGTACCTAGGAGGACTAAAGTTAAAGTAAAAAAAAAAAAAAAAAAAAAATTTTTAAAGTATAAAAAAAAATAAAAATTCAAAAAAAAAGTTACAGTATTTGTTTGCCTCGCCCAAAAAAAGCAGATCTATTAAAATAAAAACATATTTATCCCGTACGTCAACACCAGAGAAGAGAAGAAATTCCAAACATCAAAATTGGTTTTTTTTGGTCATTTATGCCCCTTAAAAATTGGAAAAAAATTTTAAATCAAAAGTCAAGTATTCCAAGTGTAGCCTTTAAAAACCCCCCCTTCAGCCCCAAAAAAATGCCCCTCCTAAGTCGCGGGTTAGAAAAAAAAAGTTTTTGGTCGAGAAAATGAATTTAAAAAATAGAAAAGGTTTGGTTTTTTTTTCACGGCCCAAAAAAACAAAACCCAAAAAACAATATGTTTGGTATTGGCGGATGCGTATCAACTTGTAGAGTACAGATAACACATCATTTTTACCAAAGATTGAACGCTGTAAAAATAAAATTCCTGCAAACGTACATTTTTTCATATTTTGCCCACTTAGAATTATTTTGTGGTTTCCCAGTATAGTCTATGGTAATATGAATAACACCATTAGAAAGATATTTTATCCGCAAAATAAAAGCCCTATGTGTCTTGTAGGTGGAAGAATAAAAAAAATTAAGGTTGGGAAGGCAGGGAGGGAAAAAAGAACTTTAAAAAAAAAAAAAAAAAATTACTGTATGTGGGCGTTGTAAATGGAAATTCACCATCTCTTAAGGAGTCAGGCAGTAGTTTTTCTCAGAAGTCTCGAAAATATAAAACCCCATATATCACAGAGTCAGATTCTCCTTTATCAATCTGTTCCAGACCGGGGGAGCATAAACCACCTGAAAGGTTCCCTTTAAAAACAGGTGACTTTTTTATGAAATATTTCCTTTTAAATAATTAATTTAATGAAATGTGGCATAAATGATCTTTGTGTAAAATGTATTTTTTTAACTGTGCATGAAGTTATACATTTTGCTCAGCAAGGGGTATGGGTCAGGTAACAGTCAGAGTCAGGTTGCTCGATAAACAGCAGGTAAGGGCTCTTAAAGGGGGTTTTTACTCATTGATTTATTTTTCCACAGTCGTTTTCTTTGGTTTTATTTGAATTCGGGGCGTGTTTACCGTCTTTTAGGCGCAGTAGAAGCCAGGTCTGTAGCTATAGAAAACAGTGTGGCAGCCTATCAGGAGAGTTAAAAGTTTTGTAGCTATAGCGACGGGAAACGATGCAACCATACAAGAGGGAATATCTAGGAAAAAGGTAGGCACTGTTAAAAGGACACATATTGCAAAGGACTTTTTTTGCAAGATCTTTAAAATAAAAAAGCAATCCTTGTAGTGAAAACCCCCCCTTTAAATTTCAGTCGCACTTTTTAATAGCATCTGGGAACTCCCTTGGCCCCGCTAAAACCTTTAGATGCCGAGGTAAATGCTACTGCAGCATCTAATTGTTAAAAGTGTGGCACTCCATTCCATTGCCTGATTGGTCCCCCCCCATGACAAGATCGCAGAATGCCGACCAGTTGTCATGGCAACCAGAGGCCTAATGAAGGCATTGATGGCTGCTCCTATTATCCTATTAACCTACTTTAGGTTTTAATAGGAAGCATTAAAGTAGACTATTTTTCTTTTCTATTGCAGAAGAGTGTACAAGCGATTGCATCAAGTACCTCAGGGGGTCAAATTTGTATTTTTTTGGACTGCTTCTCCTACCCAAAAAATTGGAATAAAAATGACACATATCCAAAAAAGGTACCCAAAACAAAAATTCTTAAGCCCCCAATAATTGCTTCAACCCAAAGGGTTTGTGATCCGTATCAAAAAAAGTTATTGATTACAGAAAATTGTGCTGCAAAGAAAATTTTAAAAAAAAAAAAGAGAAACAAAAAATTTGGTAAAGCCAGACTTGTACCATGCTGCAGAATAAAGAGAAGACGTCAAAATAACCCCAAGGGAAAGCCCTAAAAAAGAACCCAAAAAAGTCACAATTGCATTTTTTCACGTAATCCACAGACAATTTTATGTTGGTTACCAATCACATTATATGGTACCATTAAGTAGAACCTGTCCCACAAAAAACAAACACGCACGCTGTGTAGACATGTGCTCATTCTGGTCACTAAATCTAATTGCTCACTACTTCCGCTTATTATGGCAGGTACCACAAAGTTGTGGAACATATACATTCAGTAACAATCTGCCCCCCCCCATCAAAGGGGCATGGATAAGTTACAAATTGGCAAAGATTAAAAAAACTCTTGCCAAATCCCCATTTAAAACCGGTCATCCCAAAACATAACTCCAATTTTTAAGGAAACACGAAGGGATTTAAAAAATAAAAAAAAAAACAAACAAAAAAGAAAATACTTTGTAAAAATTTTATTTAGCTCAAAAATTCCGGATAGTGAAAACCCGGTTTCCCGTACTGCATAGAGAGAAACGTTACCACATGAACGCAGGACAAGAGGGCTCAGACTGAATGATTGGGTGTGCTTAGATTTTTTTTTTTTTTTTGCATAAAAAGGGAATTTTCACATGTGACTTGCCGGTTTTGGTTTGGACAGGGGTTAAAAAGTGACCAGTGTCAGTGGGCGATATCATTTTAGATGGATGCTATCAACAGCTGCTCTTTGTCTGTAGAATGAATGGCACAGAGCAGATGGGATTTTCAGCCAAAAAAACATGTGCTTTAAACAGTAGAGAAAACCCAGCTAAAAAACCATTTGCTTCCACCTGCATAGCTACGACCGAGAAAAAATCCTGTCCCACACTCTTCAGGTCTACAATTACTGTTGGAAAACCCTCTAAAATCCCAGCTTGGCCATGTGCTTTCTCCAAAGAAGTCCCTGCAGGGAAAATGTAGCATTACTTGGTGGCCATTAAAATGAATGGCCGACCACATGACACATGGATAGGTTGGTTACAACAGGGCAAAGTCAGTTTTATGTAGTTGGAACCAAAATAGGGAAAGTATAAAATATTTTAAAAAGATCAAAGATCAGGACACTAATACTGGACTTGGGTAATTAGCTTGAAACAAGAGGAAGGTTCTTCATTAAAAAATGATGGTGATATGAGTAGTTATGAGTACGGTTAAGTTCACACGACAGCTGAAATAGTGTTTGCTTCCTTGCTGAAATGTCATTGAGGAAACTATCTGGACTTTATTCTAATCGGCGTGTAACCCGCACCAAAGAATTGACATTTCAATTCTATAATGGCATGACTTATACCGATAAAAACCCTTTTGTAAAAATCGTGCAGGGCAGGGCGTTATTTTACACATGGTACAGTATAAAACACTGTACACTCGGTGTAGATGCGGAATCAGTATCCAAACCTATCATGTGAATATACCCTAGGGTATGCGTAATGCAAAATGCGTAAGCGATGCTTGTTTTTTTTATAGTTTTTGTGTGAATTTCATTCCATATTTTTTTATTAAAGAAAAATAAAAGAGAAAAATATATAATATGGCCTAAATGTATGCTCTTCAAGGTTTATGGACACCTTGGAGACTGAAGGAGAGCGATCTAGCACCAGTAAGATATATATTGTATGTATATATATATATATTAACTATAATTATGCTATTATATATTATATATATATATATATTATATATATTTATATATATTTATATATATATATTATTATATATATATATTTATTTATCAGACAGAATAGATAGATGGGGACACTGGCACAAATTTTATTTTTTGTACCTGTTTACTGAGAAATGTTCAAGTCATAGTTATATGATGGACATGGGCATTAAGTCCAGACTTTCAGCTTTCATTTGAGATCATCCATATTAAAATTGGATCAAGGGTTTAGGAGTTTCAGTACCTTAACATGGGCCACCCTGTTTCTAAAGGGACCAAACGTAATTGTACAAAATTAAAGGGGTTTTGCCAAGAAGTGAGTTGCTTTCCTCTTATCTGGCTCAGGAGATAATATAAACAAATCATGAAGACTGCAGAGGGGAGAGGGAAGAGGCTGAGCAGGGATGAGCACAGAGGGAGAAGTAAGGGAGCGTCTGCAATGTTCACTCAAATAATAACAGTATACAGCCTAAAGCCTCATACACTGCACTTTCTCCACAGTCCCTTGTTAGCTCATTCATGTTCCCTGTCATCAGGTAAGAAGTGCAGACAACGCAAGTGCGACCACATCAGCTCCTCAGCTCCTGACAGCTGGAGCTGGTCATGTCTAATGCAAACTTTTAAGTAACTAAGGGCATGTAAGGAAGACTGAAGATCTCACAGGCTTCACTTTCTGTAATCACATATATTTAGAAAAGTGATTAAATACCCATTTTGGAGGATCCCACGTCAACATTACATCGTGGCAAAACCCCTTTAAGTAATTGTAAACAAAATGTTAATTTCTAATACTTGGTTGAAAACCTTTGGTTGGCAATGACTGCCTGAAGCCTTGAACATGGACATCACCAGACGCTGTGCTTCCTCCTTTTTAATGTTCTGCCAGGGCTTTACTGCAGCAGTTTTCAGTTGCTGTTTGTTTGTGGCCTTTCTGTCTGAAGTTTAGTCTTTAACAAGTGAAATGCTGCTCAATTGGGCTGAGATCAGGAGACTGACTTCGCCATTCATGAATATTCCACTTCTTTGCTTTAATAAACTTCTGGGTTGCTTTGGTTTTATGTTTAGGGTCATTGTCCATCTGTATTATGAAACACCGATCAATCGGTTTGGCTGTATTTGGCTGTATTTGAGCATGCAGTAGGTCTCTGAATACTTCAGAATTCATCCAGCTGTTTCTGTTCTGTGTTGCATCATCAACAAACACTAGTGACCCAGAGCCACTGGCAGCCAGGCATGCCCGAGCCATCACACAGCCTCCACCGTGTTTTACAGATGATGTGGTGTGCTTTGGATCATGAGCTGTACCATGCCTTTGCTGTACTTTTTTCTTTCCATCATTCTGGTAGAGGTTGATCTTGGTTTCATCTGTGCAAAGAATGTTCTTCCAGAACTATGCTGAATTTTTTTATATGTATTTTTTTTTAGCAAAGTCCAATCTAGTCCTTTTCTTCTTGAGGCTTATGAGTGGCTTGCACCTTACAGTGAACCTTCTGTATTTACTTTTATGCAGTCATCTCTTTATGGTAGATTTGGATCTTGATATGTCTACATCCTACAGAGTATTCAGAGACATACTGTGTGCTTAAATCCAGCCAAATGCAGCCAAACTGATTGGTCGGCGTTTTATACTACAGATGTACAATGACCCAAAACATAAAGCCAAAGCAACCCAGGAGTTTATTAAAGCAAAGAAGTGGAATATTTTTGAATGGTCAAGTCAGTCCCCTGATCTCAACCCAATTGAGCAGCATTTCACTTGTTGAAGATTAAACTTCAGACAGAAAGGCCACAAACAGCAATTGAAAACTGCTGCAATAAAGGTCTGGCAAAACAATAACAAGGAGGAAACACAACGTCTGGTGATGTCCATGAGTTCAAGACTTCAGGCAGTCATTTCAACCAAGTATTAGAAATTAACATTTTATTAACAATTATTTAATTTGTCCAATTACTTTTGGTCCCTTTAAAAACAGTGTGGCACATGTTAAGGAAACAAACTCCTAAACCCTTCATCCAATTTTAATGTGGACGCCCTCAAATGAAAGCTGAAACTCTGGATTTTACATCCATGTCCTTTATATAACTATAACATGCTTCTGTAAACAGGTACAAAAAACTAAATTTGTGTCGGTGTACAAATATATATGGATCTAACTGTATAGACAGGGGTTCTCCTCTAAAGACATTACACATCATATCGCCTGCTTTATGCTGCTTCGTTAAAAAGTTTAAGTTTAACGGAACCCATAATATCATATAGAAATAGACAAATGCTCCCAAAATGCAGTGCAACAACAAATTATGGAAACTATACAAGACGCCTACTAACATAAGAGTAAAGACAGCCAAACCTGTTGGTTTCAGCAGGACCAGACGACTATTTTATGTGTGCAGGGATATTCCAGCGCTCCCCAGACAAATTATGTCAATGGATAAAGGGTCGGGCATGTATTACTCCAATGGTGATGCTGTTCTCAAAAGACACCTCTCTACAATTTGGCCGAATCAAGCATGGAGTCTTGCTTTAAGTTGCAAATTAAGTTTGAATGGAATAAGACAGGAATAAAGGACTTTATTACTTACAACAGTTAACATGTTAAAGCCGGCTCTCCCCATCAGATTCCCTAGGTCGTTTACGGCAGTGAATGGCGACACATGTGGAGAGAATCCTCCTTCTCGTTCAAGCTCTGCCAGCTGCAGTGAGCAGCGGAGCTCATATAAGGTTTCTCCACCAAACATGGCCCCAATGAAGACGCCATCATTCTTAAGTACCCGATAAATCTGGAAGACATCAAAGAATAATTTAGGGGTAATACTATACCAAAAAAACCTGCATCTATTGCATATCTGCCTCTAGTATGGAGGTCCACAGACCACCTATTTATTCTACTACAGTCAATTACCATTGAATCATCATCTGTGCTTACTAACCCAACATGGGCATGTTACATGTATGGAAAAATATACATGATATCGGGGGGCAGGAATGGCAATAGTTCTGGGCCTATAGTATTGAAAGCATCTTTAGAAAGGCCATTTAGATGAATATCACTGTTCTGTTTAGCTGCTTTTCATTAATAAAGCAATATTTATTGGATCATCAAAATTGTTGGTGGTGGGAATTCTGCTGTCGAGATGGGGTGATGTCTCTAATGCAAATACTGCTTGCTATAACCGCACTGGTGCACAATTAATTTGGATTATTAATGTTTTTCATAGCCCATGATTATATTTTTTAAATGAATGAGTAAATGCACCGGTATTTGAACTGTATTTACAACAGTGAAAATGTTAATCCACATGTAAATCTATGGCACCTTTGTAGACATACAGTTGAAACCAGACATTTACATACACTGTATAAAAAGACACATGTGCATATTTTTCCCACTATCTGACATGAAATCAGAATAAACTTTCCCCGTTTAAGGTCAATAAGGATTACCAACATTATTTATATTTGACAAATGCCAGAATAATGAAAGATCATTTTTTAAAGTATTTTTAGAAAAAACAACAAAGGTGAAATTACTGCCAACCCCACCCACATACAGTGATAGGCAGTTTGCTCTGTACACACACCAATGCAGGGAAGGCTGTCAATCACTGTCTGTGGGTGGGGTAAGCAGGACTTCTACTGTCACTTAAGGAGACCCATCAGAGCAGCTTCCTCTCCTCTATCATATAACCCTATATACACAGAGCTCAGCTTCTCTCCTCTATCAATAACCCTATATATCACAGAGCTCAGCTTCTTTTCTTCCTCCCTCCTTTCATTTAAACCCTATATATCACAGAGCTCAGCTCCTCTCCTCTATCAAAACCCTATATACACAGAGCTAGCTCATCTCCACTTCATAAACCCTATAATCACAGAGCTCAGCTTCTCTCCCTCTATCATAAACCTATTATCACAAAGCTTCAGCATCCTCGTCCAATCTGTCCATAAAAAACCATACATATCACAGAGCTCAGCTTCTCTCCCCTATCATATAACCCTATAGATCATGGGGGACATGATTAATTTATATAAATATATAAATGGTCCCTACAAAAAGTATGGGGAAAAATTATTTCAAGTGAAACCCCCTCAAAAGACAAGGGACTTTCCCCTTTCGACTAGAGAAAAAAGGATTCAATCTCCAGAGGAGAAGAGCGTTCTTCACTGTAAGAACTGTGAATCTGTGGAATAGCCGCCTGGGGAGCTGGTCACAGCAGGAACTGTAGAGAGTTTCAAGAAAGGCTTAGATACCTACCTGGAATTAAAAAAATATTAATGCGTAGGGTAGCTATGTAAAATTCTGGATCCTGGCTGGGGGAGGCTCTGGGGTCAGAGATATGGTCTCCACTGGAAGCAGTTTGGGTTCTTGCCTTTGGTGGTTCCAACAATTTAACCTATTAAGAGGGTCAAAATCTTTCTCCTCGTCAACATTACACCTTTGGGGAACTCAGGCTTTTCTTTTTTCCCTACTAACCATTAACCCTATTAATATCACAGAGCTCAGCTTCCTCTCCTTTCATATAATTATATATCACAGAGCTCAGCTTTTCCCCTTTTCTATCATATAACCCTATATATCACAGAGTTTAGCTTCCTTCCCTCTGTCATATAACCCTAAAAATCACAAGAGCCAGCTTCTCTCCTCATCATATAACCCATATATCACAGAGCTCAGCTTCCTTCCCTCTATCATATAACCCGATATATCACCAAGCTCAGCTTCCTTCCCTCTATCATATAACCCTATATATCACCAAGCTCAGCTTCATACCCTCTATCATATAACCCTATATACCAGAGCTCAGCTTCTCTCCTCTATCATATAACCCTATATATCACAGAGCTCAGCTTCTCCTCTATCATATAACCTTATCCAGAGCTCAGCTTCTCTCCTTCTATCCCATCCTGCTCTCAGATAGAGCAGCATAAGCCACCTGATAGGTTTCCTTTAAACCAGATAACCTTTTTAAAAAAAAATTGATTTTTTTTGTACTTACCATAAAATCCTTTTCTTGTCTGATTCATTGAGGGACACCGCACCTTGGGGATAGGCCCTCACCCTAGGAGGTTGACACTAGGCATAAACAAAAAGTATTTGCTAAGCCTAGGCGATCTATATCCAGTCTTCTGACGGCAGGCTACTCAGCTGGTCCTTCATTCCGTAGTAGGAAGGATGAAGCACAGTCCGAGTCCAAGAAGAGAACATCAAAATGAGAGTCTGAATAGAACAAGAAAAAAGAGGGAGTCATCAGTGTCCCCCAATGAATCAGATGAGAAAAGGATGTTGCAGTAAGTACAAAAATCCAAATTTCTCATCAATATCATTGGAGAACACAGCACCTTGGGATGTCCAAAAAGTCCCAGAGGGTGGGTAAAAAAAATTGAAAGAAATAATGATAGCAGTGCGAGTCAGCAATCACACCACTGCCTGAGGTGCCCCATGACCCAGGCTTGCATTAGCTAAGGTTATGGGTATGTATTTGGTAGAATTTAGTGAAGGAGAGAGGAGAGGCCCAGGTAGCTGCCTTGGAGACCTGGGAAGTCGAGGCATGATGTCGAACTGCCCAGGAAGCCCTGACTGCTTGAGTGGAATGAGCGGTGACCCGGGATGGAAAAGGTTTACTTTTAGAGTGGTAGGTTTCTGAGGTTGCAGACTCCAGCTGGCAATGGTAGCCTTAAAGGCCATCAGACCTCTATGAGGGCCCTCTGGAATAACAAAAAGGGAGTTGAGGCACCCAAATGATTCAGTGACAGTAAGATCGATCCGAACAGCTCTGAAAACATCCAAACAATGCAGAAACCATTCTTGAGGATGTGAGGGGGAGGGCAAAATGAGGAAAGAATTATGTCCTCGTTAAGGACTGGGGAGCAATGAAGGAATGGGACGTAGGATGACCTTTGGTGACTCGTATGAACGGGGTTGTGTCAGTTTTTTGGTGTACTTTGAGCCAAAAAGAATGTATGAACAAGACACTTTTTAATGCGGCAAAGATTTGGGGAGCTCTGGGGGCGTCACACCACAATTTTAGAAGTAGACACATTTAGTATGATTTGACGCCAAATCTAGGCGCAGAACAGTTAGAACAGTCAGACCAAGTTAAAGGTGGTGCCTGAGTCAGACTTGTCGTATTGGCACTACACTGTGCCTGTATGTATGATCTGCAGAAGAACAGGTTCATACATTCTGGTGCATTCTACACTGCCCAGAAGCGATTTAGAACTGGCCTGTCTGCGCCAGGATTCATACATGTCGCCCCTTGTCCTGAAAAATTAAAAAGTGGTATCTGCATGAGAGTGTCGCCACTTCAGACAATCGACAAATGGATGTAATGGCCACAAGGAAGGCCGCCCTCCAAGAAAGTAAGCAGAGAGAAACCTCCCACAACGGTTCAAAAGAAGAATCTTACATGGGATTGACAACAAAATTTAAGCTCCTTGGTTTGATTGGCTTACGGGGGGGGGGGGAGTTTGTCGAGAGAAACCCCTTGCAATAAAGTTTTGACCTGAAGACAGGAGGCCAAGGGCACCGGAAAAGAACAAATGAGGGCAAAATTCTGACCTCTCACAGAGGAAAGGCCAAGGACCTTCTTCAGACCTGATTGAAGGAACGGTAGAACTTGCAGAGTAGAACAACCCACAGGATGAAAACCATGTGGCTCACACCAGGCAAAGAAGGCTTTCCAGGTTCAGTAATAAATAGTGCGGCTTGTCGGCTCGAATCATGGTCTGAATCATGGAGTCCGAAAGATTGCAAGATTTCAAGACTGCAGTTTCAACTGCCATGCTATCGAATGCAGCGGAGGTAAAGTGGGGTGGAATAGAGATCCTTGGGAAAGGCGGTCTGGGCGCAGAGAGCGAGGCCACAGGGCATCTGACAACAAGGAGACGAGATTCACGTACCAAGCCCTGCAAGAACAATCTGTAGCAATTAGTATGAATGGAACTCTCTCGCTCTCGAGGCATTTGAGCACCCAAGGAGGGAGGGGAAGAGGGGGTAAGGGAAAAGCAGAACCTAAAAAGGCACAGCACAAGCAAATGCTGTGCGAAAAATGCAGCATGGCGGCAGCGACGCAGCAAAAACCACTTTAATTCCTCAAGAAACCCTCCCAAGAAGGGGAAAGAGCATACCTATCTAACATCTTCAGTCGTACGTGTAATCAGCCCCTTCGTACCTCGCACCAGAGTGGTGTATCGGAATCCAAAAGCAACTGCGGAGGTGATAAGTGGGGGGGAACGGTGACTTGCGTGAAAGGAAAAAGCAGACAGCGACTGTCTGTTTTCCTGACAATCTCAAGGGGGGTTATGTCTAAAGTGGTGACCATGATGATGACCCCCTTGACAAGTGGAAAAAAAAACAAACTCTATAACCTCCTGAAAGGGAAAATGAAATTCTAAAAAAAATAAAATAAAAAAATGCAGCAGCCCTGCAGAGCAGCCTCCTATTTACACTAAACTAAAACTGAGTAGCTTGATGTTGGTAGGAGTGATATAGCCCGCCTAGGTGAACCCAACACTATTGTCAGCCTCTTAGGCTGCAGGCCTATACCCAAGGTGCTGGGTCCCCCAGTGATTTTGACGAGAAAAGTTGTATTCAAAGTCTGAGCCACAAACATTTGTTCATTGCAATTGACAGAATATAAACTGTTTTCTTGCAATAAGCATTAATTATTTAACATAAATTAAATCTTTATATTTTACCATTTCTGCCAACATTAATATTACAATCAATGTCCAGAATATTTTTTTATCTCATTGTTGTCAGCAGAATGGAAGCTTATCGAGAGAAACTTTCACCCGTTACAGTTCCTGAATAGAGAACCTCAATAGTCGAACGTTGTGCTGTCAGAGCTACATAGTGATACTGTTATCTTTGTCTGTAAATAGACAGATAACAGCGTGACTGCAGAAGAATCACACAGGTCGTCCTTGCAAAAACCTCTCATGACAAGTACAGCTTTGTTGGCTAACACTTAGGGGCCGTTCACACGGCACAGGACAAATACCGGCCGGTTTACCGGCCGGTATTTGTCCTGTTTTGCAGCCGTCCTCACGCCCGCGGGGGGGGCGGCTTTTCTCCGCGATGAGCGGAGAACAGCCCTCCACCCTCCCATAGACATGCACAGATTCCGTCCGGAAACCGGACGGAAGATTGTGCATGTACAATGTTTTGCCGCCGGTGACAAAACAGTCGGGCGGAAAACCCGTGCAGTGGGGACTGCTGCACGGTTTTTCCATAGAGCACAATTGTGCTCATTTTCGGACGGTTTTTCAGGCGGTCTGAAAAACCGCAAACCGCCTGAAAAACCGGCCGAAAACCCGTGCCGTGGGGACATGCCCTTATAGCCAAACATAGTCTTCGAACAGTGTCATAATTTTTCACAACCTCTCGATCAACAATATCCTCCTAACAGGCACAGCTAGAAATGTGAGCTAGGAGAGCTGAAATGTCAGTCACCTAAAGTGGCATGTGAAAAGCAGGCTCTGGGAAAACAGGCAGGTGGGAAAACCCTTTTAAACTGTAGTAAGATTGCTAGCCATATGTAACAGCTACTTGACCGATAGCCAGCCTTCTCACAATAAGCATGCCCATTTGGAGCAGTCAAATAGTCATCGTTTTTATGATAAGATGCGAAAGACGTGTCTGCTTAACTCCCTATTTCAGGAAATACAAGTTTTAGGAATATGATGTAACATAGGCCAGTGACCATAGACATCATATTGCCAGTGGACCAACTTAAAAAAGTCTTGTGGCCAACTCTCAGTTTAGGCCAAATACAGCAAATTAAAGCTGTTTGAATATACCAATTCTGTTGGGAACAAATGTGTTTAAGAGCCCTGGATGTTCCCCAACTGCAGAGGTCAGGATTTCAGCTTCCCACTGAAATAAACCTAAGGGCTGAGCTTGCTTTTTTAAGTCAAAGTCTAGAGAATTAGCTGTGTCTCATGTACATGGATAGCTTAACACAGTTTTGCACACATAGGTCACCTGGTCTGACCAACTAGACCCAAACAAGTGATTCATATTGATTGATTAATATCTATTTCCTAATGGCAAGATTGAGCAAGGTTTGGCCATAGTGATTACTATATTTTATTGCCAATATTTTTGTGACTTTGCACGAAAAACAGCAGAGTGGTAATTTACACAAGGCAGGCATAATTATATCATCTGTTTGTTCAAATAAAAGAAAAAAAATCCAAAGCCATTGAAGTTTGCTAGAGATCACATAACGTAAAACGAAGCAGAGTTGCCTTTCAATTAGATGAATTTGACTTTAATAGGTGAAATACGTCAAGTGCTGGCATCTACCCATTCATAAAATAATTTTTCATACCTCTTGAAATGCCCTCGGTAGATCATTTACCCAATGTAAACTGCAATAAAGAGAAACAACAAAACATTACTACTGAATAATACATTGAAAAACAAAATAATGTGTCGCCAAATACAGGTAGTAATCGACGCGAACAGCTGAAAATGAACACAGACAATGTATATAACACCTCTGTGTAAAAGATGCCATGGGCGACATGTATGAATGGGGCTGCGCCAGAAGTCTGGTGTCTTTTCAGCCCGTTCACTGTATTTTTAACCAGGTGCACTCCAATATTAGGTACATTAGGCTCAGGTGCACCTGTAGCCACGCCCTGCGCCTGAGATCGGGGGTGTGCTGAAGGTCGCACTACAACCATACAAAGCTACAGATTTATAGCTTCAGTTCGACAAATCCAGGCGCATTACTGCTGGAACAGGTAGACCAACTTAAAAGTGGTTTACCTGAACCTGAATTGTCGTTTTTTTGCACTAGAATGTGCCTGATGTATGACCGTAGTAGAACAGGTTCATAGATTCAGGCGCATTCTTCACTACTAATGCACGCAAAAAAAATGGCGCCTGGGCACGAAAGATTATACATGTCGCCCCATGTGTCACATCTCTCTGAACTTAAGAACCAGCACGTGGAACAATAGGGGTGTGTTCACACAGATTTTGACACAGAATATGACCTGGAGTTCCATATCAAAGTTAGCTTTAGCCCTTTAAAGGGGTTTTGCCACGATGTAATGTTGACGTGGGATCCTCCAAAATGGGTATTTAATCACTTTTCTAAATAGAAGTGATTACAAAAAGTGAAGCCTGAGAACTACAGCATTTCTCAATCCCCCTTAGTTACCTGAAAGCTTCCACTAGACACGACCTAGGAGCTGACAGGCAGCGCTTGCGTGGAACACTTCTTATCTGATGACAGGGAAAATAAATGAGCTTCAAGCGGCTGGGTAAAAAGTGCAGTCTATGAGGCTGTGTCTGCACTGTTGCAATGTCATTATTTTAGGCAGGAGATCGCAAAGATATACCTAGAAAAGGTATTCTCCGAGCGAGTGATGGGAGAATATAAAACTAGAGCGCTAAAGAAACAATAGCAACTAAGTGCTATAATAGCAAGTTAATTTATTATTCAATACATGTAAATGTCATTATTTTAGTTACGTTTTGAGACGCTCCCTTATTCCTCACTCCTTGCTCACACCCTCCCTCTCAGCCCTGCAGCTTTCATGACTGAGCATGATTTGTTGACATTCTCCCTGTACTGATAAGGAGGTAAGTGACTTGGGTCCTGGCAAATCCCCTTTAAGGACCACACTAGCCTTAAGGACCAAGGCTTTTAAATTTTGCTATATCCACCTTCAAAGAATCATAACTGGCACCATTCTGATGCCCAAACAACTGAACTTATAACAAGATTAACTTTTATTAACGCTCTTAACTTTCTGGAGGGGAATGGAAAAAACACAGCAATTTTGCTCTTGTTTTTTGCACAATAAGATGTCGTTTTAGTGGTACCATTTTGGGGGTTTATGGGCCTTATTGATTTTCTTTTATTATTTTTTGGGGGGATGAATAACTTATTACTCGGGTTGTTACGATCACAGCAAGTGTCTTCCACTTTTTGGTCAGTTAAAAACATACATCGGGACTCTTCCTTTGGCCGGCTACTTTGGAGCAATTATTTTACTTTATATACTTTTTATTATCGCTGCTAAACTTTCAGGCTGGCAACCCATTATACACCTTCAGCCTTATGTATGAAACCTGTCTAGCATTAAGACTGTCTTTGTTGCTCATAGCTCTGATGCTGTTGATGCTCATTTCTGTTTGATGTCATGTGTAAACCTTCCCTTAAGTAATTTCGATAATTATTCCCCATTTTGATTATCTGTACTGCATGTGTTTTTTTAATCATGGATTATGCTCTAATAAAATTATCGGTCTGGTTTAGACATTGTCTGGCTAGTATGTGTTTTCTGTATACATGTGAGTTATGCTTTTTTTTGTTGTTTAACACTTTATTAAAATAGAAACAATTTTAATGGAAAGACATTTTTTTCTTTTACGTGAATCGCTTTTTTTTTTTTTTTAAACTAACTGTTATTTCTTTTACTATTGTTTTATTTAATGTTCTTTCTGTAGCCCCATTATAGGACCTTTGCTATTATTATGTTTTGGTATATTTAGTTTACCAAAGCATTATTGCCTGCAAGTGTAATACTGACAGGCAAGGAATTAGGCTGGGCAATGGCAACTCACGGGTCCCCACAAGCATAGTCGAAGGGTGCCAATGAGCAACAGAGGGAGCCTCTTCCCTCTGTCAAACCTTTTGAGATGCAGTGGTTGCTATTAACTGTGACATCCAAATGGTTAAATGGCTGGAATCGGAGTGATCTTTGATCCTGGCCATTACATTGACAGGCAATAATGCTTTAGTATACTGAGTATACCAAAACATTATTCCACAGTGCATTGTTTACAGTGTGTGATGTAGCCAAGGGACGCCCACTTCTTTGCCTTTCTGTGACTCATCCAGTCTCTCTGTATCTCTTTTGCAACCTGCTGCTGACACTCTAAGCTCAGTGGCCACTTCTGTCTGAGAGCATCCTGCTTAAAGCCTCGCAATGGCGCGCTAGTGTTGATCAACTGTAAGGTGTTGTCTTGGTCTCAGGGTGTCAAAATGTGAACAGCATGATGAGAAGGACTGTTTAAATCCCAATTCAAATTGATCCCCTAAATGTATTAGACGATTCAAGACATTTTAATGTTCGTCCTGAAATTTTAAGTTGTGACTATAAGAATCGAATAATATCGATTCAAGACAGATACTGCTCCCATTAAAGTCAATAGAAAACTGAAATTCAACTTTAATGATGTTGATTTGAGAACAGATTCGTACAGAAATTGGTACCAAGCTGTACTGGGCAGTCTTTTAAAAAACCTGTGCTTAAAATCCATGCAGAACATGTATGTAGAAAAACATGTCAAGATGCACATATACATTAAAATCCACTTCTATAATCTATGTGCATTTTACACACAGATTTTTTCATGAGAAAAATACTTTGTGTGAACATACTGTAAGCCCTACATCAGAAAGGAGGAGATGAGACCTCCAAAAGAGGCAGCAGTGAATGAGCCATAAAACAAAGACAGGAAGGAAAGTTTTAAAGGGGTTGTCCTTTATTAAATGATTTTATGCCACTTATGCCTTTGTTGAAAAAAAATAAAAAAATAAAAAATTAAATACTCACCTCTCCACTCACCTCGGAGCCAGCTCTGGGTTGTCCTCACTGTCTGCCAGTCTTCTTTTACTTCTTGCAAATGGGTATGTCACGGGTGCAGCCACTGATTGGTTGCAGCAGTCACATGTCACTGCCTCACACCAATGTTTGGAAGTCAACGCCAAGAAACGATGACGTTGGACAAAGACATGTGACTGCTGCAGCTAATCAGCAGCTGCAGTGGGGACGTCCTGTTCAGAAGTAAGCAAAAGACTGGTGAAGAGGGAAGATAACGGCATGGCTGGACCCGAGGCGAGAGGGGATATGAGTATATATATATTTTTTTATTTTCTATGGCCTCCAGAACCCTGTAAATAAATTAATAAAGCAAACTGGTCAGCCCCTTTAAAATCTGGAAGAGGCTGCGTGACTCTTTAATCAGCAATAGGAGTCCATGAGCTACAGGCTACATCACCAAGAAGACATGTTGTGAAGTTATTTAAAGGGGTTGTCTCACTACATTGAATCATCTTACCTCTGTCCTGTTTTCTTGGTTTCATCTTGAATTCAGGGGTGTGTTTACTGGCTTCTACTAGGCGGCAGTAGAAGCCAAGTCTGTAGCTATAGCAACCAGTGGTGACAGCCTATCAGGAAAGATTAAACAGGTCTGTAGCTATAGCGACCTGAGGAGCTGATGCAGCCCATACAAGAGGGGATATCTAGGAATAGGTAGGACACTGTTAATGGACATATATTGCAAAGTGACTTGTTTTTTCAAGATCTTTAACATGAAAAGCAATCCTTGTAGTGAGACAACCCCTTTAAAGCTATTCCGCCAAAATAATATTTGCCAAGAAAAGGCATCTAATAATCCACATTACTAGAGTCAGCATCTCCTTCATATAAGTGAATAGACCGAACTAAAAAAATGTATGTTTTTCAGACCTGTGAACACGGAACCAGGGCTGTGGAGTCGGCAAGCCAAAGTCCCGACTCCGACTCCTCAATTTCCCAAACCTCTCACTCCACAGCCCTGCATGGAACCATTGTGATTTGACATGTATATGAAATGTGAATATATCATATATTATAATGAATTAAAGTCCAT
The DNA here is from genome assembly GCA_025379985.1 of Phyllomedusa bahiana. Taxonomy (NCBI): domain Eukaryota; kingdom Metazoa; phylum Chordata; class Amphibia; order Anura; family Hylidae; genus Phyllomedusa; species Phyllomedusa bahiana. Next base: position 49,870 of record JAODAL010004315.1, read on the forward strand.
ACCTTAAACTGCTGACAACAAGGTCAAATGTATTATCCTTAAAAGGCAGAAATTCTTCATCTGCTATTACATTTATCGTTGGGATTTCAGATGCTGCGCAGCTTTTCTGCAGGTAGAAATCATAAAAGAATTACAAGAATAAAATAAATGAAAAGACAATTGCAGCGCCATGAACTGTGAATGTACAAGTCATGGTCGCTTCACACCCCATTAATGAACACATTGCAGGAATCCATTGGGGTACCGTGAATAAAGCTTCCTAGGCAGAAACCGCAACGCAGCCTTGGCGACCCACAGAGGGTGAGCAAACGTAGCACCATCTACTAAATAATGACCAAGTATTGCATGGTCGTCCATTCATCTGAGTGTGCAGCTGCCAGACTACATCTTTAGTGATGCCCATCTCCCTGCTGCTATGATCTATACTAACCATTTTCTATACTACAATTAGAGATACAGGGGCTGGACCCCAACCAGACATTTATGGCACATCTTACACACAAGTTGAGTGTTTTAAAGGGGTTGTCCAGTGGAAAACAAATTATACGCTACAGAATATCTGCTGAGATCAGGTACTTTTGTAGTATTTTATAAAATTTATCGAGGGTTTCCTGCAGTCCTACATCAGCTGTTTGATATGAGATCAGTAGTAGTGTCTGTCTCTACACGCAGGAAACAGCTCTGTGTCGAGCTCAGGCAATCAAATGAGTTTGCCTTTTTTTTTAGGATAGTCATGGAGGCCACACCACTTTAGTCCTGCCTGACAATGGGCGTGCATCAAGAATGAAGGCAGGAGGGAGGAACAGAGACAAAGCACCGCAAAGAATTCTGGGGTTTGTAGTTTTAGGCCTGGTTCACATTTGCATTGGATATTCCATTTGGAACCTATGTTGTAGTCTCTGTACAAAATTACAAAAAAATAGAGCAGCATGCTGCGCTATTTTTTTCATTGAGATGAGGTACACCGTGATGGACCCATTGACTACAGTGGGATCTGTCAAGTTTCTATCAGACAACAAACCACAATTTTAGGGGGAAGAAATACCCCTAGATACAATAGCCCGGTATTTTAAAGGACTAAAATATACAAACAACGCAGACCGCCATATACCTTCAGGCAAAAAATAGAAAATCTAAAACATAACTTTTATTAAAGTCAGTGTACGATAAAAAAAGGGATACGAAGATAGCGCTCCCTTAGAAAATCCCTATTCACTCCTACCTACTAATGCTAGAATACAACAAACGGGGTAACCACCCTGACAAAGGGCGACCCCGTCAGGAACCTATCCTATTAAATCCCTACAAATCCCTAGGACAATACCACACAACTAAACTTCTACATATACACAAGCGATACCAACGCACTACACACAATAAATTACGTGCAAAAAACTCCACTACCAAAGTTGTAATGAGTGAAAGCAAATATAGACCACAAAAATCCCCATAGATCTATCCCAACGCGTTTCCCTCACAGATGGCGTGGGTTCTTCAGGGGACAGTATATTTACTATTTTGCCATAGGCAAACTTAAACTCTATCAGTTCTCTATCTATTAAACACTAAAACGTAACTTTTATTATATCTAACTCTTAACCTCTATACACACTATTTAAAAACCTGATCTCTATCCTCATCATTTAACACTTTTTGCTTCTGAAAGAGGGAATAACTCCCTTTCTATCATCAAGTCTGGTGGAACCCCACCTATTAACAGGAGAGCCTTATATCTATAGCAAAGTACTAGCTTCAGTAAGGGATCCCAAGCCAACTACTTGGGCAGTCGTCCCTAATCTCATAGACACAGAACAAATAAGGCCCCCTTGTGACACCGTCTGCAGCAGGTGACACTTGTAGACAGAGGTGAGAGATCACAATTTAAAAACGTCATGCCTGACCTCGCCGACATGTTTCGCCAGCTAACCTGGCTTTATCAAGGCTTAGAGGTCCGATCACATGTGGTCTGAGCTCACTTCCTTTTATATCATGTTAATAAACACCCCATTCAGGTGCTCACCAATTACCCATCAGAGAATCCACATAAACCCACTCCCCCTTACGCGCGCGCACACTCATAACATGTCCTGCTAAAGCTGCCACCATGCTCTCATGAGCCAACAACCTTCAGTCACATGCACCATCTCCATAACGGGCTTGCGCCCCATCTTACCGTACTACCCGTGCCAATGCACTGCACCAACAAACACCTCAGCCCTGACTGTGATGGGCTTCCGTCTCACTTCTCTCATATTATTGCAACTGCGTGCCTCACCTAGAATGAACCAAGCAGACTAGGTATCACATTACACAGCACACTGCCATCTTTGTCAATTCCCATAAGCCCCTTCTCTTCAATATCTAATATGCATATTCATTGGGAATATGAACTCCACTGTACAATAGACCACTGTCATATTATTTTCCTCATTGTCCCTGGGTCCTGTAATGATGACAGATATTCATCACGTGAGGTCACGGTTTCTATTTAACAAATTAGGGATGCATTTATATTGCTTTTGCAAGGGACTATTCATGTATGTACTCAGGTATGTAGAGATTTATTGTTCCTGCTTGCGGCGCTGGTCTAGTGCGAGGCGGATGCAGCTGGATGCGGTGGCATTTGAGGATACTGGAGTTCTTACATGCTCCCATTGTGATATGGTGGATTGAGTGGCTAGCTGTGAGCCGTAGGAGGGAATCTTCAATGGGGAACTTGTGAGGTCAGACTGTGGGAAGGAGGGAGGACTAGCCATAGAGCCTACAGTATTATTAAAATGAGTATGAATATTACATGTGAAAGAGAAGTAGTTTATGAATATAGTCTTGAGACAATACTATACAATGCAGTGGAACATGTATTTAATGGGGCCTGCAGCTCTATTGGAATGAATATGCATATTACATACATAGGAGAAGAGCTTTATGGGAAGATAATATGACAGTGGTCTATTGTAGAGTGGAGTTTATATTCCCAATGAATATGCATAATAGATATTGAAGAGAAAGGGCTTATGGGAATTGAAAAAGATGGCAGTGTGCTGTGTAATGTGATACCTAGTCTGCTTAGTTCATTCTAGGTGAGGCACGCAGTTGCAATAATATGAGAGAAGTGAGATGGAAGCCCATCACAGTCAGGGCTGAGGTGTTTGTTGGTGCAGTGCATTGGCACGGGCAGTACGGTAAGATGGGGCGCAAGCCCGTTATGGAGATGGCGAATTTGACTGAAGGTTGTTGGCTCATGAGAGCATGGTGGCAGCTTTAACAGACATGTTATGAGTGTGCGCGCCGCGGAAGGGGGAGTGGGCTTTATGTGGATTCTCTGATGGCTAATTGGTGAGCACCTGAATGGGGTGTTTACCTAACATGATATAAAAAGGAAGTGAGCTCAGACCACATGTGATCGGACCTCTAAGCCTTGATAAAGCCAGGTTAGCTGGCGAAACATGTCGGCGAGGTCAGGCATGACGTTTTAAATTGTGATCTCTCACCTCTGTCTACAAGTGTCACCTGCTGCAGACGGTGTCACAAGGGGGCCTTATTTGTTCTGTGTCTATGAGATTAGGGACGACTGCCCAAGTATTGGCTTGGGATCCCTTACTGAAGCTAGTACTTTGCTATAGATATAAGGCTCTCCTGTTAATAGGTGGGGTTCCACCAGACTTGATGATAAAAAGGGAGTTATTCCCTCTTTCAGAAGCAAAAAGGGTTAAATGATGAGGATAGAGATCAGGTTTTTAAATAGTGTGTATAGAGGTTAAGAGTTAGATATAATAAAAGTTACGTTTTAGTGTTTAATAGATAGAGAACTGATAGAGTTTAAGTTTGCCTATGGCAAAATAGTAAATATAGTGATCAAAAGTCACTATTTGTTCTCTTGCGAGATTCCCAATTTTTTGGAGATTATGCTTCAGGGGACAGTACACATTAAATGACTAGTATCACCTAATAACCAAGATGAATAGAAAAGACAATGCTCACGTCCCTTCAGATGATATCAAACGAAATACGACAATTTCGTTTGATACTACCGTGTATCTTATTCCCTGGTCGACTTACCAGCACCTTAACAGGATCCATTGTCATCTATCTGGACCTGTCTTATATCGTTTGATATCACCTGAAGGGATGTGAGCATTGTCTTTTCTATTCATTTCGGCTATTAGGTGATATTAGTCATTCTATTTGTACTGTCCCCTGATGAACCCACGCTATCTGTGAGGGAAATGCGTTGGATAGATTTATGGGGATATTTGTTATTTATATTTGTTTTCACTCATTACAACTTTGGTAGTGGAGTTTTTTGCACGTAATTTATTGTGTGTAGTTTGTTGGTATCGCTTGTGTATATGTTGTGTAGAAGTTTGTGTGGTATTGTCCTAGGGATTTGTAGGGATTTAATAGGATAGGTTCCTGACGGGGTCGCCCTTTGTCAGGGCGGTTACCCTGTTTGTTGTATTCTAGCATTAGTAGGTAGGAGTGAATATGTTTTAGATTTTCTATTTTTTTGCCTGAAGGTATATGGCGGTCTGCGTTGTTTGTATAAGTTTCTATCGGGCAGCATTAGGGTCCGTCAAACGTAAAATAGGTCTGGTTTCACCTCTGCAACAGAGGCTCTGAATGGAACCTCCTACGCAGATGTGAACCACGCTTTACAGGGCAAAAGGGAAACTGCTTTAAAAAAGGAAATGCTGCTGCTCAGTTGCAGAAAAGGAAGGATACATACAGCACAGAAAAAGCACATATCAGCACAAAGACATGACAGGAAGATGGAGGAAGACTCACTTATCCCACTTGGGAATTTTTTTCTGGTGGTTTGCTGGACTACCCCTTTTAAGATATTGTACCATGATAATCTAGCCTATCCGTACGTCTGGTAAAGGTCCTGCCTCTGCGACCCCCACCATTACCAAGAATGATAAGTCTTAGCTCCTACACTTTGTTGGAAAGTAGCACAAACCTGTGCTGCCTGTTTCCACAGAATTAAATGGGGCGGTTATAAAATAAAACCAGCACGTTCAGCTTTTTAATTTATTTATTGGGCAATACAAGTGCTTTATATACTAAAACAGACATGTCGTAAGAGCAGACACGTCCCTTCTAAGCTCCAAGGTACTCTCTAGTCAGCCAGCATGGTATATTTTAAATTTATGTCTAGACAGAAGACTTGGAGCTGTGTGTGTGAAAAGCTTAGCTGTGACTGCTAGAAATTTATTGCAGCACAGAATCTTGGACATAACAACAAGATAAATGTCAGGGACTAGTTAGAAAAAAAAGGCTACAACTCAAACTGGATGCCTGTATTAAATAGAGCTGCCACTCATTCTCTCTTGCGCGAGTGTAGAAATTCTACCAGCTCAGCATGTTGCAGATACATTAGCTTCCTATCGAATGGACATACTTACTTAGAGGAAGGACTTGAGTTTCTAGTATCATTTACTATGTGTGTTAAAGGGGTTGTGCCACAATCTCATTTCGTACCTCCTGCATCCAGCTCTTCAGCTCTGTGTGCTCAGAAGGGGGCATGTGTGATTTGTTTGAATTGCATATCATGTGACCCCGCAGGACGACATCACCAGGCCTTTCCTCACTATAGTCAAAGAAAGGTCTGTTTATGTAAACCATTGTGAGTAGCTGAGAGGTAAAGTTTTTGCCTCCGGGCACAAGGGTCCTGGGTTCAAATTCCTGCAGGAACCAAACCTGTGGGTTTTTTTTCTCTTTATCAATGCACAGACTTCATTGTGTTTCTTTTTGATTTATGTGCACTCTTTGACTAATTACAGAGGAATACAGAGAACGGGAGTAGATGACAGCACCTGGGGTTTGAACACTCAGTAGCTGCCTGAGAGGAGAAATTATGTCTGAGCATGTGCGACCAGGACTGAGGAGCTCTCAGCTCTGGTCGTATTTCCTTGAGACGAGCTGTAGAAAATGGATCACTAAAGGAGCAGCTAAAACAAAAATGGTGCAGAGTTTTTAATAATAATGAATGGTGAAAATGTTTATTTCATTTGCAAGTTTCCCACGTCAATTTTACTTCGTGGCAAAACCCCTTTAACTGCGCTGTGTGAAATGCATTAACAGGTAACTTCTTTTGTACAGCAGTTAAAACGTTCTAACAAAAAGCGGGATGTCTCTCTTACCAGCGCCTCCTCACACACGTCGGCTTGAACTAATCTTTCGACCGTTTCCTACAAATAAAAGTAGAACAAGGCCATGAATCCCCACTCCATAAGAGTCTGAAAATAAATGGCTCCTATAAATATAGTGTAGATAAGAACAGCCCACATAAGCAGAAAAATCTACACAAGCCCATGTATCAGCCGCACTGTCTTATTTTACTTTCCCAATAGTCTATGGCATTATTCCAAGCAGCCGGCAGTATCTTAGACCATACATCACAGTATGAGTCAGCCTCGGTCATGTTTAGTACCAGCATTCCTGCACACACATATTTTACTGGGGTAATAACACACGGATATCAGCCATTATGCACAAACAGCAGCCAAAAACATCCAATGTCTGTGCAAAATTAGGAGTCATAATGCAGCTATAAAGACACTGGTAGAAAATCCAATCATAGCGCATTGTGGAACTTTATTAAGGCATGTGATATATGACTATGCTTAGTGCCGGGGATGGAGCAAGCACTGATGCCTTCTGACAAGACTTAGAACCCAGCATGGTGGTAAATATGTCTCAGGCTGCCGCCGCAGAGGCCTCTGTGCTTATTGATTGCCTGCCTTCACAGGTACATCTCACCGAACGGCATCATGTAAGGGTTGTGTGGAAAGATAATATTCTGCTGCATTCCCTAAAAATGACAGGTTTGTATCGGGCCGAAGGGCTATAGTATTATTGAAGCTCCAACCATTTAAGATGGATTCTACAAAAGGCCAATTATTAGAAGATACCTGACACTGCATGGTCTTTTTATTGTGCTACCAACTACCTTCCAGTGTTTGCATTGCAGCACACTGAAGAAGACTATTACAGGACATTTTCATCTCTGCAACCAACCTGTGTACTGTTTCAATAATAATCTTTATTTCTATAGCGCCAACATATTCCGCAGCACTTTACAAATTCAAGGGTAAACATACAGTCATTACACATTCAAAGTACTTACAAATGATACAAGGTGTGAGGGCCCTGCTCGTGAGAGCTTACAATCTATTAGGGTGTATGGGTGAAACATACGGTAAGAAGTGCCAAGTTTACAATGGTCCGGCCATACAACTAAAATAAAAAAATCAGAAATACTGTTGCATAAAGGGAACCTGTCAGGGGGCTTATGCTGCCCTATCTGAAGGCAGGATGTAGTAGAGGGAAAGAAGCGGAGCTCGGTGATAATTAAAGGGGTTGTCTCGCTACAAAGAATAGCTTTCAAATTGTAGGGAACACAAAATAAAGACATTTTCCAAAAATATTGCTTTGTTCATCTGTTTTTATTAAGGAGATGAAAGTGAATTAATCACCTCCCTGGCTATTTCAGTTCCCTCAGTAACCGACCTGTGTACATCTCTCCCCAATGCTGTTTGTTCTATGTGATAGCAGTGATTGAGGTTAACACACAGGTCGCGGCAGCCTCTGTGCTGCTGGGCAGCAGTAAAAAGCTTGATTTTTCTAAAGTAAACAGCACTAATTAGGGCTTTTATTTGAGGGATCAGATAAAAACTTCCGCTAGTAGTTTCAGAGAAGCTTGTGAGCTAATCTAAACTAATTAGCAACTGAAAACACTGAGTTGAATACAGGGAGTGAATGCAGGTGCTCTTATGCTAATTACAGACAGTCTGAACCAGGAAGTGACTGAGTATTTCATTCATGCATCCTATGAAACTCTGTAGGGAGACAACTCCTTTAAGGTTTTTTATGAAGTAAAAAGCAGAGAAAATCCTGACCAGGCTCCTCAAGGGTTTTACCATAGAGCCATTTCATGCCTGGTTTGTCCTCTACAGCTTTCAGTGTGTTCAAAATGGGGCGTGTATGATTTGTTTGAACTGCATATCATGTGACCCAGCAGGCTTGACATGAACATGCCTTTCCCCGCAGTGTGCTCACTCTAGTCAAACGAAGGTCGGTTTATGTAAAGAGTTGAGAGTATCTACAATATAGTTTGAGTGGGTTTGCACTTCTGTCTTCCAGCATAAGGGTCCTAGGTTCAATTCCCTGCAGGAACCAAATGTGGATTTTTTTTTCCTTAAAGGGGTTTCATCATGAAGTCAAATTGATGTGGGAAGCTTGCAAATTAAATAATATTTATTTTCACCATTTACCATTTTAAAAATTCTGTAACATTTTTGTTTTAGCTGCTACCTTAGTGATCCATAATGTACAGTTCGTTTCCAGGGCATCAGACCAGTGAGGAGAGTTTCTCAGTCCTGGCCACACATGTTCAGACATCACCTCTCCTCCAAGGCAGCTACTGTCAGTCTCTTTCCTGCTTAATAATCACACACACTCCCTGCTGAGCGAGGGTTCACCCCCATGTGCTGTCATTCTACTCCTGTTCTCTGTACGCCTTAGTAATTAATTAAACAGTGCAAACACATAAAAAGTAAAATAAGAAACCTTAATCAAGTATATGCACTGAGAAAAGAAAATCTGTTTTGTTCCTGCAGGGATTTGAACCTAGGACCTCTATGTTGAAAGGCAGAAGTGCTAACCACTCAGCTACATTGTAGCTACTTACAGCTGTTTACATAAACTGTCCTGTGTTTAAGTAGTGTGAGTACACCATGGGGAGAGCCATGGTGATGTCAGCCTGCTGGGTCACATGATAGGCAGGTCAAACAAACCATATCCCCCCCCCCTTTTGAGTACACTGAAAGCTGAAGAAGGACAAACCAGGCATGAAATGCCTTTGTGGTGAAACCCCATTAATGCACATACCTGATTGAGGATTTTTTTTTCCTGTTATTTATTTGCACTCGCTTAGTAGTAAGTGTAGGTATTACTAAGCAGGTAAGAGACTAACAGTGGGTCCCTAAGAGGAGAGGTGATGTCTGAGCATGTGCGACCAGGACTGAGGAGCTCTCATCACTGGTCGTATACCCTGGAGACGAGTTGTATACTATGGATCACTAAGGTAGCGGTTTGAACAAAAATGGTACAGAATTTTTAATAATGATGAATGGTAAAAATGTTTATTATATAATTTGCAAGCTTCCAATGTCAATTTTAATAGTCTTTATTTACCTTTGCCTATTTGCCTGGTAATCATGGTGAAAATACCCCTTTAAAGGGGTTTTGCCACGATGTAATGTTGACGTGGGATCCTCCAAAATGGGTATTTAATCAGTTTTCTAAATATATGTGATTACAAAAAGTGAAGCCTGTGAGAGCTACAGCATTGCTCAGTCTCCCTTAGTTTCCTGAAAGTTTACATTAGACACAACCAGGAGCTGATAGGGAGCTGATCTGGCCGCGCTTGCATGTTTGCACTTCTTTTCTGATGACAGGGAACATGAAGGAGCTTGCAAGGGGCTGGGGAGAAAGTGCAGTGTATGAGTCTGTCTGCTGTATAGAGAATCTACTGTTGTAATGTTATTATTTGAGTAAACTTTAGAGACGCTCCCTGCTTCCTCTCTGCTCGCTCTCTCTGTTCACCCCCTCCTTCTCACCCCTGCACCATTCATGACTCAGCATGCTTTGTTTATATTCTCCCCTTAGCAGATAAGATATAAGGAACTCACTTCGTGGCAAAACCCCTTTAAGTTCCTCCTCTAAATATTACAATCTACAGCCAGCTGGGTAAAGCACCCTGGTGGAAAAAGCAGAGAAATCTGCTTGCTTACGATTTCTTATTTTGTATCAATGATAACATGCCCGCCAACCTGGTCTTCTGAAGTATGTCAATTAGTATGAAGACGACCAGTTGAGATCCTGGTGGTCAGACTTCTTGCCAATCATAACATGCCCGCCACCTATGCCAACCTGGTCTACTGAAGTAAGTCAATTGGTATGAAGATGACCAGTTGAGGTCCCGGTGGTCAGACTTCCTGCAAATCATAACATGCCAGCCACCTATGCCAACCTGGTCTACTGAAGTAAGTCAAGTGGTATGAAGATGACAAGTTGAGATCCGGGTGGTCCAGACCCCCTCCCTGCCAATCATAAAACAATTTCCTGCCACCTATGCCAACCTGGTCTTCTAAAGTAAGTCAGTTGGTATGAAGATGACCAGTTGAGGTCCCGGTGGTCAGACTTCCTGCCAATCATAACATGCCTGCCACCTATGCCAACCTGGTCTACTGAAGTAAATCAGCTAGTATGAAGATGACCAGTTGAGGTCCCGGTGGTCAGGCTTCCTGCCGATCATACCGTTATGGAACATCGGCAGAAGAGTTATGGGAAACCTTTTAAAAACATCTGTCTAATTACAGATGCGAACAAACTGTGCACAGACCATGTCCTCGTATTTTAGGCTTGGACTATGAGGGCACTTAAAGATGTGTTGTGCAATTTCATTTACCTTCTACAAAAAGTCCCAAGTGATCTCTCAACTATCTATCAAAAATGATCCCACAGATTCAGACATTTAGAAATAACCCCATTAACCTTTCCATAGTAATAACTGAAGTCTCCTCATGAATATACTGACATTTTGGCCATATAACCCAAGCTTTAAGATTCAGTAAACAATAGGAGACCTGACAAAAACTTGCCCAGAGCCCGAGGCTATGCTACGGAGATATTCTGATGATATGTCTGCTTCTGCAGTGCAGAGCTGTCATGGAGACCTTACAGTATATGCATCCAAATACCCATCCACATCAATATCTACATCTAACGTCTCCCCTGGTTGCACAAAAGTGTCCATTTGTGATCAATGATGATGAGAAAATGAAAGACCGGGTGTATTTAAAATGCAAGAACCTACAGAGTTTAAATCCATAGTATTAAGTGCATTGCTTTCCTCGTCTTGTACGGTTCTTGATTTACATTTATTACCCTAATTTAGAGCTTTGTGCACATTCTGCTCAAATCCCTGGCAGCCTCAGCTGCTTCAAAGACTTAACACTGTGTATCCTGTATTTAGACTCAGCATTGAAAATACACCCTGCCAAGGAGATCCTCGCAATAGAAGACCTCAGCCAAGATATAAAGGGGGTATCTGCTGTCATAGAACGGCCTGTAGCAACCAACCGTATCATGAATGCTGGATGTGGGCACAAGACACTACTCCAGAACATGAAGAAGCAGAACAAGCTCTGTGCAGACACCGAACAAGAAGTTAATGCCAGGGCATTGTACACACACATCTCTATTTTGTTTCCAAAATTACTGAATATTGTAATGGAGATTAATACTGTAAAATGTGTGTGTTGGTGTTGTATTTATATATAAGGGGTATTCTCACCAGGATGATTAGCTTTAAACATGTAGGCAGAGGTAAAGGCTATTACAATATACACTCACCGGCCACTTTATTAGGTACACCTGTCCAACTGCTCGTTAACACTTAATTTCTAATCAGCCAATCACATGGCGGCAACTCAGTGCATTTAGGCATGTAGACATGGTCAAGACAATCTCCTGCAGTTCAAACCGAGCATCAGTATGGGGAAGAAAGGTGATTTGAGTGCCTTTGAACGTGGCATGGTTGTTGGTGCCAGAAGGGCTGGTCTGAGTATTTCAGAAACTGCTGATCTCCTGGATATTTTCACGCACAACCATCTCTAGGGTTTACAGAGAATGGTCCGAAAAAGAAAAAACATCCAGTGAGCGGCAGTCCTGTGGGCGGAAATGCCTTGTTGATGCCAGAGGTCAAAGGAGAATGGGCAGACTGGTTCGAGCTGATAGAAAGGCAACAGTGACTCAAATAGCCACCCGTTACAACCAAGGTAGGCAGAAGAGCATCTCTGAACGCACAGTAACGGCGAACTTTGAGGCAGATGGGCTACAGCAGCAGAAGACCACACCGGGTGCCACTCCTTTCAGCTAAGAACAGGAAACTGAGGCTCCAATTTGCCCAAGCTCATCGAAATTGACAGTAGAAGATTGGAAAAACGTTGCCTGGTCTGAAGAGTCCTCGATTTCTGCTGCGACATTCGGATGGTAGGGTCAGAATTTGGCGTCAACAACATGAAAGCATGGATCCATCCTGCCTTGTATCAACGGTTCAGGCTGATGGTGGTGGTGTCATGGTGTGGGGAATATTTTCTTGGCACTCCTTGGGCCCCTTGGTACCAATTGAGCATCGTTGCAACACCTTGTGGAATCTATGCCACGAAGAATTGAGGCAGTTCTGAAGGCAAAAGGGGGTCCAACCCGTTACTAGCATGGTGTACCTAATAAAGTGGCCGGTGAGTGTATACAGTGGGTACAGAAAGTATCCAGACACTTTTGGAAGAAAAAAAAACAGAAATGTAGATATTTTTGCAAATTTATTAAACAAGAAAAACTGAAATGTCACATGGTCATAAGTATTCAGTCTCTTTGCTGTGACACTCCTATTTAACTCACGTGCTGTCCATTTCCTTCTGATCCTCCTTGAGATGGTTCTACTCCTTCATTGGAGTCCTGCTGTGTTTAATTAAACTGATTGGACTCGATTAGTAAAGGCACACACCTGTCTATATAAGACCTCACAGTGCATGTCAGAGAACATGAGAATTATGAGGTCTAAGGAACTGCCCAAGGAGCTCAGAGACCGAATTGTGGCAAAGCACAGATCTGGCCAAGGTTACAAAAGAATTTCTGCAGCACTCGAGGTTCCTAAGAGCACAGTGGCCTCCATAATCCTTAAACGGAAGAAGTTTGGGATGACCACAACTCTTCCTCGAGCTGACTGGCCAGCCAAACTAAGCAATTGTGGGAGAAGAGGCTTGGTGCGAGAGGTAAAGAAGAACCCCAAGATCACTGTGGCTGAGCTTAAGAGATGGAGATGGGAGAAAGTTCCACAAAGGCAACTATCACTGCAGCCTCCACCAGTCGGGGCTTTCTGGCTGAGTGTGCTGACGGAAGCCTCTCCTCAGTGCCAGACATATGAAAGCCACATACAGTGTGCAAAAAAAACTCATGAAGGTCTCCCAGACTATGAGAAATAAGATTCTCTGGTCTGATGAGACAAAGATTGAACTTTTGGTGTTAATTCTAAGCGGATTGTGTGGAGAAAACCAGGCACTGCTCATCACCTGCCCAATACAATCCCAACAGTGAAACATGGTGGTGGCAGCTTCATGCTATGGGGGTATATTTCAGCTGCACTGACAGGACAACTGGTTGCAATTGAAGGAAAGATGAATGTGGCCAAGTACAGAGAGATCCTGGATGAAACCCTCTTCCATACGCTCTGGACCACAGACTGGGCTGAAGGTTCATCTTCCAACAAGACAATGACCCTAAGCACACAGCTAAAATAACAAAGCAGTGGCTTCAGAACAACTCTGTGACCATTCTTCACTGGCCCAGCCAGAGCCCTGACTTGAACCCAATTGAGCATCTCTAGAGAGACTTGATAATGGCCGTACACCAACGTTCACATCCAACCTGAGGGAACTGGAGAGGATCTGCAAGGAAGAACGGCAGAGGATCCCCAAATCCAGATGTGAAAAACGTGTTGCATCATTCCCAAGAAGACTCATGGCTGCACTAGCTCAAAAGGTGATTCTACTCAATACTGAGCAAAGGGTCTAAATACTTAAGACCATGTGATATTTCAGTTTTTCTTGTTTAATAAATTTGCAAAAATATCTACATTTGTTTTTTCCCTTTCAGATGGGGGTCGGGCAGAGTGTACATTAATGAGCAAAAAATGAACTTTTTGGATCTTACCAACTGGCTGCAATGAAAGACAGAGTGAAAATGTAAAGGGGTCTGAATACTTTCCATACCCACAGTATTGCTGTTCTAAAATTTGCTTACCTTTAGAGTTAGAGCAGTTCTTGTCTCCTGCTTATATACATATGTTTTCCCAGTTATCAAACACCTCTCTCTGCTTATCATTCCTGGCCTGGATGGTAATTTAACACCGTGGCTTGTCTTATCAGCAGCACAGGAGTTTGTTTATACTTATTACTGACAAAGCTATGTGCCCTGCCGTTTCGACCCCTCCATTACCAATGTCCATCTAACTGGCTCAGCTAGGAATAGCAGACCTGATGTCAATCATGCTGTAGAACCGCCCACAGCCAGAAGTGGGAATCTGAAGCTGACTGTGAAGAGCAGGCTCTGTGAAACAGCATGGCGAGTACACCTCTTTAAAGTAAACATGATCGGTCACATTCCACACATTTTCTGCATGAGACTATTATATTATTAGTACCTTACCCTGCAAAGCTAAGACAAGATGAAGGGTTTAATGCTAGCTCACCTGTTTAACATAGAAGCTGGGTCAATTAGCATACTAACTATTATCACTGGCATGCCTAGAATTAAAGAGGTCTTGTGTCCCATCAAATGTGTTTTATCAAATACTTGTGTTCCCCTGTTATTCCTGCTAAAAATTAATTACCAATCTGTCAGATGGGTGTTACCAATAGGAGGGGGAGGTTGTCCCTGCACAATCTAACATGGTCCAATTCGTGCTAATAGCATGTGCAGGGACACACCCCTTGAAAACTGGAACGGTGACACCCATCCTTCAGATTTAATACTACATTCCTAGAAGGCATAAGGGTATGTTCACACGGCATATTATGGTGCATACCCGTGTCTGCGTGTACTGCCTGTGCTATGGCCCGGCCTCATATCACTTTTATTCTCCCCGGCGTGCACTCGTCCGAAAGAACTGACATGTCATTTATTGTTACAGTCGCACAGTACATGCCGGGGACTATGTCGGGTTATCATAGAACTCAGTGAGCGCTAGGATTTTACCATATTTGCGGGGCGTACTTCAATTGCATTACAGCGCAAATACGCGCCGAAGAACGTCCTGCTCGGGCAGTGTCACATTACCAGAGGTCGCTGTGCACACAAGCCGTCTGCTGGGAGAAATAGTGAATTAAGGCGAATAGGAGTTTTCTTATTATTTTTCAGGAGCCGCAGTATACTCTTACTCATTACCTCCTTTACACACCCACATGACGCCGCATTACCTCCTTCACACACCCGCGTGATGCCGCATTACCTCCTTTACACAACCACGAGGCCGCATTACCTCCTTTACACAACCGCGTGATGCCGCATTACCTCCTTTACACACCCGCATGAGGCCGCATTACCTCCTTTCCACACCCGCATGAGGCCGCATTACCTCCTTTACACACCCGCATGAGGGCGCATTACCTCCTTTACACACCCGCATGAGGGCGCATTACCTCCTTTACACAACCACGAGGCCGCATTACCTCCTTTCTACACCCACATAAGACCGCATTACCTCCTTTACACACCCGCATGAGGCCGCATTACCTCCTTTACACAACCGCGTGATGCCGCATTACCTCCTTTACACACCCGCATGAGGCCGCATTACCTCCTTTACACACCCGCATGAGGCCGCATTACCTCCTTTACATACCCGCATGCGGCCGCATTACCTCCTTTACACAACCACGAGGCCGTATTACCTCCTTTACACACCCGCATGAGGCCGCATTACCTCCTTTACACACCCGCATGAGGGCGCATTACCTCCTTTACACACCCGCATGAGGGCGCATTACCTCCTTTACACACCCGCATGAGGGCGCATTACCTCCTTTACACACCCGCATGAGGCCGCATTACCTCCTTTCCACACCCACATAAGACCGCATTACCTCCTTTACACAACCGCGTGATCCCGCATTACCTCCTTTACACACCCGCATGAGGCCGCATTACCTCCTTTACACACCCACATAAGACCGCATTACCTCCTTTACACACCCGCATGAGGCCGCATTACCTCCTTTACACAACCGCATGAGGCCGCATTACCTCCTTTACACAACCGCATGAGGCCGCATTACCTCCTTTACACACCCGCGTGAGGCCGCATTACCTCCTTTACACAACCACGTGATGCCGCATTACCTCCTTTACACAACCACGTGATGCCGCATTACCTCCTTTACACACCCGCATGAGGCCGCATTACCTCCTTCACACACCCGCATGAGGCCGCATTACCTCCTTTACACAACCACGAGGCCGCATTACCTCCTTTACACAACCGCGTGATGCCGCATTACCTCCTTTACACACCCGCATGATGCCGCATTACCTCCTTTACACAACCGCGTGATCCCGCATTACCTCCTTCACACACCCGCATGACGCCACATTACCTCCTTCACACACCCGCATGACGCCACATTACCTTCTTTACACAACCACGAGGCCGCATTACCTCCTTTACACAACCGTGTGATGCCGCATTACCTCCTTTACATACCCGCATGCGGCCGCATTACCTCCTTTACCTACTCGCATCAAGTTTCATTACCTCCTTTCCACACCTGCATAAGGCCGTATTACCTCCTTTACACACCCGCATGATGCCGCATTACCTACTTAACACACCCGCATGATGCCACATTACCTACTTAACACACCCGCATGATGCCGCATTACCTACTTAACACACCCGCATGATGCCGCATTACCTACTTTACACACCCACATGAGGCCGCATTACCTACTTTACACACCCACATGAGACCGCATTACCTCCTTTACACACCCACATGAGGCCGCATTACTTACTTTACACACCCACATGAGGCCGCATTACCTGCTTTACACACCCACATGATGCCGCATTACCTACTTTACCCACCCCCAGGAGGCCGCATTACCTCCTTTACCCACCCCCAGGAGGCCGCATTACCACCTTTACACACCGCATGAGGCGGCAATACCAGCTTTCCACACCCACAAAATACCGCAATACCACCATTACCACCCGCAAGAGGCTGCATTACCTACTTTACACAACCACGAGGCCGCATTACCTCCTTTACTCACCCGCATGAGGCTGTACTACCTCCTTTACACACCTGCATGAAGCTGCATTACCTCCTTTATACACCCAGATAAGGCCGCATTACCTCCTTTACACACCCACGAGGCTGCATTACCTTCTTTACACAACCGCTTGATGCCGCATTACCTACTTTACACACCCGCATGATGCCGCATTACCTACTTTACACACCCACATGATGCCGCATTACCTACTTTACACACCCGCATGATGCCGCATTACCTCCTTTACACACCCACATGATGCCGCATTACCTTCTTTACACAACCACGTGAGGCCGCATAACCTCCTTTACTCACCCGCTTGAGGCCGCATTACCTCCTTTACACACCCACTTGAGACCGCATTACCTCCTTTCCACACCTGCATGAGGCTGCAATACTGCCTTTACACACCCATTTGAGGCCACATTACCTCCTTTACCCACCTCCAGGAGGCCGCATTACCTACTTTACACACCCGCATGATGCCGCATTACCTACTTTACATACCCGCATGAGGCTGCATTACCTACTTTACACACCCATGTCAGGCCGCATTACCTACTTTACACACCCCCAGGAGGCTGCATTACCTCCTTTACCCACCCCCAGGAGGCTGCATTACCTCCTTTACCCACCCCCAGGAGGCCGCATTACCTCCGATACCCACCCCAGGAGGCCGCATTACCTACTTTACACACCCCCAGGAGGCTGCATTACCTCCTTTACCCACCCCCAGGAGGCTGCATTACCTCCTTTACCCACCCCCAGGAGGCCGCATTACCTCCTTTACACACCCGCATGAGGCCGCATTACCTCCTTTACACATCCTCCTGAGGCCGCATTACCTCCTTTACACACCCACGTGAGGTCACATTACCTCCTTTGCACAACCGCATGAGGCCGCTTTACCTCCTTTACACACCCACATGAGGCCGCATTACCTCCTTTACACACCCACGTGAGGTCACATTACCTACTTTGAAGCCACAAAAAAATATTTCTCGGTTCTTCCACTTTAAATGTACAAGAGAGAAATGAAATCTGAAAATGAGGAAAAAAGCTGATTTTTGCTGCACAGCGAGCGCCAATACTCTGGAGCTGATAGCCGGTGAGCAGACACTAAACAATGCTGCTTATTCACGGATAAACGCCAAAAGCAATTTGAAGTATGGAAAGGAGGCCAGCAGATGGTAAATGATAGGCAACAGCTATGCATACGAGCAGCACTATGGACAACTGCGGCTCTGAGGGAGCATAGATACGACTTCAAATGTAAATTAAAAAAAAAAAAAAATCCAAGATAAAATATAGAAGTAATACAGAAAGTGCCATGCTTCTGAAATGCAAGCCGAGCCTGCAAATGTGCAGTAAATTATATTACCTATTAGCTATGTTTTATAACGGCTATGCCAACAAAGGGAAAATGAAGCCCAGCGGTGCAGCTATTTAGCATCCTTGACAAGGGTGACTTGGCATCTCTACTGGCAAACAAGATTTTATTAGTGAGTGACTACAGCAAAATGTATTGTGGAGAGCGTGGAGACAAAAAAAAGAAAAAAATCTATTGAGTCAAAGGCAAAGTGATTTTTTTCCACTTGTTTTCGGGTGCAATTTGCCAGACACGCCATGAATCTGCTGCAGAGTGTGGAAGTAACTGCTGCGTCGCTTCTGTGGCAAACTGTATTCCCTCATTTATAACATCAGTAAAAACGTCAAGTGTCTCAGCGAACAGCTTGTCTCCCGTATTTAGGGATGGATTAGAGGACCCACAGCAGCCAGCCAGTGGGTGTAGATTCATTTGACATCTGTGACAGAATCTGAAGCGAGTACAAGCAGAAACATTGAGGTTTATGGCCAATAGGAGGCAGAGAGTCGTGTACCTCCATCTTAAAGGGAATGTGTTGTGTATTTCATTTTAGTTTTATTCATTGAATATGTGTCTGTAGAAAAGAAACAATAGTTATTATTTTATAAAATATCACAGCCATTTATTTCCAAAAAATCCTCAGGGGAGCCCTATGGGTGGAACACAATCTCTATCAACAGCATTGCTTGTGCAGCAGTGTGCTTTATGTCATAATAATAATCTTTATTTATATAGCGCCAACATATTCCGCAGCACTTTACAATTTAAAGCGTCAGGGCTGGTTCACACGGCTTATTGCCGGCGTAACTGCGGGGACGGATTTCGCCCCGTATTTACGTCGGCAGCCGTGCAGCGGGGCGGGGCCGGGGGCCGGCATCTCGCCGGCTCCATAGACTGTCATTATCTACGGCGCGTACGCGATATAAATAATTCACGTCACTTTCTCCCCGCTCGGCGGATTCGCCGAGCGGGGAGGAGAGACGGAATCCACTGTTCTCTATGAGAGCTGTGAATTACTGTAGTTACTGGGACGGATTGGAGCCGTATTGCAGCGCAAATCCGGCGCGCAGTACGGCTCCAATCCTCGCCCAAATAAGCCGTGTGAACATAGCCTAAACGTACAGACATTACACATTAAAAGAGCTTACAGATGAGACACAGGGTGTGAGGGCCCTGCTCGCAAGAGCTTACAATCTATTAGGCTATGTTCACACGGCTTAAAATGGGATGTATCTCGCTCCGTATTTCGCGCCGTACTGCGCTAAATACGGGGCGAGATACGTCCCAGTCATTACGGTAATCCACAGTTCTCATAGAGAACTATGGATTACGTCTCCTCTCACTGCTCGCACAATACGCCGCGGGGGGAGATAAGTGACATGTCAATTATTCACGGTGTATACGCGCCGTGAATAATGAATGTCTATGGGGCATGTCTATGCCGCCCCCCCCCTCCTCCCCGGCCGCCCCTGCTCCCGAGCACACGGCGTAATTGCGGGCGAAATACGTCCCGCAATTATTGCCGTGTGAACATAGCCTTATGGTGTATGGGTGAGAGTAAGGGTTAAGACGTTTACAATGGTCCAGTCCTGTTACATGAATAGGAGGTGGTTTACATGAAAGCTGGGTAAATCTGCCACCCTGACAGTACATCCGTAAAAAAATGGTATGGGGGGTGTTTCATCTCAACCATTTGGACAAATTGATGTCAAAAAGATACTTTTTGGCATATGTTTGGCTATTACAGTCTAAAGACAGGTTAGTATGAGCCGGGAAGTGCCCCTGACACATAGACCATATATGAAGTTTTAGAATGGTCTACAGGCTCCTGAATTTTCACCCTCGGCTGGGTTCACATGGCGTGTATGCACACTATATACACCAAAATAACACATCATGAGAGTCCCATTGGTTTGTAGGGGTATACCAACCCTTCAGCCACATGTTTTTTCCTTTCTTTACATGTTTTTCAACACGTTATACAATGCATAAAATAAACTGGAATATAGGAGAATCCTTGATGTATAAGTAGTTTTCACGAGTGTGATTTTACACTATAGAGTCTACAGAGTTTTTTTTTTTATCACTTAGGTACTTTGCTGATATGTAGTGTTAAAAAAATGCACAAAGTTAGACATTAACAAAGTATGCTGCATTAAAAATGAATGAAAATGCATATAAAAAATATGTATCAAATGAAAAACAGCGCAAAAAAAAGGATAAGAAAACCCATGAAAAATGCGCAATTTCCCTCATGAGGGTATTCCCACCACACTGATTAGTTTTAAACATGCAGGCATAAGTAAAGAAAGATTATTAGCAAATAAATTGCTGTTTTTGATTTTGCTTCCTTTCAGAGCTAGAGCAGTTCTTATCTCCTGCTTGTGTACCAGCATCATTCCTGCCGGAGCGGAATCTGGATATGATCAGCTCCAAAGCATTTTTTTCCCACGCTGTGTGAACTGCAGTGTGGACTTCTCCTTCAAATGAATGGAGTTGAATTACACAAGGATTTTAATGCGGAATCCATTGCAGAATCCGTGTGAAATTCCTTAGAGCTTGGCTTGCCTCTCCTGTGTAACTATAGCAATAGTGGGCACATTATGGAAGGTGGCATGATTCAGACTTGCCCATACAAGAGGGGATATCTAGGAATAGGTAGGACACTATTATTGGACATATATTGCTAAGTGACTTATTTTTGTAAGATCTTTAACATAAAAAGCAATTCTTGTGCCCCGACCTGATCTCTCTTCTGCATGCCCGCACCTTCCCTTTCTCCAAAATATGCCACACGAAAGTGAGTCCTCCCAATAATTGTGTAGCAGTCCGTTGCCAACTAGAAGGTGGCAAGCCCTCAGCCGCGTCTGAAAGTGTCTGAAACTGTTGTATTGATTTTTATTGGATGTTTATTTCCTTCCCGTTTAAAGGCTATCTTTTGTTTACGGATTGGATAATTAGAGATTTTCATGTCCATGTGAAGCTGTGGCACCCCGCTCTCCTGCGGGAGCGCGAGTAGAGGGTGTGAGAGCGGTCCGGCTGGGGAGTGGTGGGAACAGCTAGGATTGAGTCAGAGGGACACTCTGTCAGACTGGACACTACTTGCCGTTCTTCTTTGATCATAACCTGTCCAACATTGTGGAGGGGAGTTTAATGTTTATAACTTGTTATATGATTACAATTGTTAATTTGCATATCGTGTGATATTTGATGATATTTCAATAAAGCTCATTGAAAAAGAAAAAAAAAAAAAAAGCAATCTTGTAGTGAGACAACCCTTTTAACCCTGCTGTTCTGTTCGGTCAAAAATGACCAAATTTGAAATTTGATATTTTTTAAAATATTCATTACGCGGTTCTGAAACTTGTGGTTCATTGACTTTTCCTCATTTGAGGGGTTTTTACTAATAGCAGTTTTTATTTATTTATTTTTTGTTTACTTTTTGCTCCACGTCTTTTTTTACACTTGTACTGTTCGGTCAAAAATGACCGATAGCCTTTTATATTAATCTCCAGCCAGTTATAATCTCATTTTGGTCTCTATAGTTCATCGACTACTATTTATCAATTTATCTAGGTCCTTTTGGTCCATGCAGAGTTACACATACATACATTTTCAAATTATGATACTGTAGATGGATTCCTTTCCATTATAGTTATGTGCTGTTCTTATAGAAATGGTTCAATTCAGTTGTCAACCTTTCACATGGTAAATGTGAATTATTTCTCTTAGCTGGTTCCTTGTTTTAGCTGGTTCTATTATCTAATGATAGGGATCGTAGATGTCCAGCGAAAAAGTAACTGCTGTTAGTTTAAAAAGTTCTAAGCTTTATTTAGTAACAGAATTAAAATGTATCACTTCATGCTGATAAGAATGATCGCATCACTAGCCGACGCGTTTCGGAGATTGACTCCTTCCTCATGGCATAAACGTATGTGAACAAATACTGCCTTTATATAATTGACAACACTATCACGTGATACAATGACGTGTGTTCAAACCTACATACGTACATCCGGTGCAATGTCATTCAAACAATAAAAACAAAAACAACAACAAAAGATGCGATACAAAAGGAGACAAAGATACATTAATAATGGCAGATGAGATCATGGCGTTTATTTAATCCACTAGGGAATCTAGTACCCAATCTATATATCCACCATGCCTCCCGTGCATATAACTTACGTTTGTGATCACCACCTCTGATCGGTTTAAAGACTCTTTCTATTCCTTGGAAGACCAAATGCGTGGTATCCCCAGCATGCTGCTCATGGAAGTGTCTAGACACCATTGATACACCTATGTTAAGCACTCTTTTGGCATCCGAGATATGTCTCCGGATGCGAGTTTTTAAAGTGCACGAGGTGCAACCAACGTATTGTATCTGGCATAGATTACACGTAATCAGATACACAACGTATCGTGTATTACAATTTATATACGAGCGCATATTAAAATTCATGTTCTGTGAAATGGAGTGGAATGTCTGAGATGTGACCAACGTGGTTGACATTGTTGAAACATCTCATATTTGAGCCACATTAGTTCATGCCTTATGTTGTAACCAAGTTAAGTGGAGACTCCCTGTCGGACTTAAAACAGACTGGTGGAAAGAAGAGCATCGAAGGTGTTACCTTTTCTGGAGACAAACCTTATATCGGCAAAATTAGCCCAGGTACACTAACCAATACCTGTTCTGCAAGCAAGGGTGAAAATACTTCATTATATGTAACATATTTGTTTAAATTGCGGGCTATATGTTGGTTGAATAACGTAGTAAATCTCTGTTTGTTATCAATCAAACTTAAAATTTCTCTATTCTCTCTAAGAAGATCACATCGAATTCTGACACCTCATATACTAGATATCCTCAAAACCAATCCGGATAGCCCCGCTTTCTGAGTCTATCTTGGCACCTGTTTTCATAAATTGGATAACATTCAGTTATGGAACAGTTTCTATTAATTTATTTTTTTTTATTCTAACTAGTACCCCATTAGGGATGGCATTGATGAACATGTTTGACGGATGGGTTCGACATGGCATTAGAATCGAATTCCTGGCTTACAGGTTTACTGTAAGGTAAGACCTTCTATGAATTTATTTAGACCTATAGGCCCTTACATCCAAAAATTGATTTTATCCTTCAGCCATATCCAATGTTAACTTAAGGTTCATATTATTATGATTGATGTATTTTTCAAAAAGTAGGCTCCTCATGAGTGCCACCCCACACAGGGAGCAGGTTCGTCAATATAACGGACCAAACCACTCTGAAGTTTGGGCAAACGGCACAAGAGGAAAGGAGCAAGTATCTCTCCTCCCAGGCCGACATAAAAAATGTCAGCCAGGTAAGGAGAGAACTTAGCTCCCAGGCCGCACCAACAGCACTGGATATAAAATTCCCCACACAATGAAAAGTATTTGTGGCATAGAAGAATTCTGTACTCATGATCACAAACTCGATAAGAGTAACCTGTATACGAACTAAAGCGGGACAAATGTGATCTCAAAATATCAAGTGACATCAATGAGCAAAGATTGATATAAAGCTATCACAATCACATGAGACCCACGAACAGGTAGGATCCCAATCAGCTTTTTGATAATATAGACACCAATACTCTTCGGTGTCACTGATGTACCCAGGTAAACCTACCACCAGCCCCGGTTGCAAGATAGAGTCAACCAGGTGCCCAAAGGTTTCGCCCAATACCAAATACCCGCTACTAGGGCCGTAATGGGGAGTGGGGCGGAAACGATACTTAAGTACTTTCGGAAAAGGAAGTGGAAAATGGAACTATAGGAATGTGCGACATAATAACCTCCAGAAAGTTTCTGAGAGATAGCTCCCATCACACACCCTGTCAAAAGGTTCTTATTTGATTGAAAAACACCTGTTGGGTCAGATTTGAGGTAGCTGATCAGGTGTAAGTATCACTGAGATGATTTTGTGTTTTAATTTCATCCATAATAAGCCCAGCATTCATAAGGCAACGACCGCGCCGTCCCTTATCGCCGGTCTTATATCATTAAATCTGAGTTTTTTTCTAAGCTCGAATTCACCCGCCTCATAATCTTTTTTGGTAAATTCCTACTCTTATCTGTCTTACCTTTAATCTATCAAGCCAAGTTTTTTTTTAAAATGCGCATCGACGGCATCCTGAAAATTGTTCCAAAACCGGTCGGTTCTAGATTAGGTACCGCTTGTTAGTGATAGAAATCTCTATTCCGCGCAACATATCCGCGGTACACGGGGTGCTATATCTACGGTTTACTTCCCCGAATGAAGATACGCAAATCGTTAAACTCATGTTTTCTTGGAAAGACATGAGATTAGTAACATCAACACTCTGGATATGGTGACCTTACCTGATCCTCATCCCTTTCCACCTGTGAAAAATGCTTTTTTAAGTCGACCGCTCTCGCAAAGAAATTTACATCCTTTATTGTTTTGAAGAATCAAAGTCCTGTGTAGGTATAAAAACCTAAACTTTGGCCAATACAACTAATTGTGTTGTAGTAAATGACATGAGCGGAATAATTCACCACGGGGCTCTCTAATAGCGATAGTTCCTTTCTTGAATGTTGCGTCTTTTCTCTTGTGCTTTCGTCCGCCATGCCTCCCCGCCAGGTTTTTTTGACTGACCAGCGCCCATATTTCCGGAATCCTGCTTACGTCCGCTTAATCAGCTTTTTTCTTATGGATTCCGCCGAAGATGCTCAGACCCTTCATCCGACGTTGGTTATACGGATGATAATCATTGGACAAGTTCAATTCAGCAAATGATACTCTGTTGGAACCAGGTGAGACTGACTAAACGGTTATTGGAGGATTTTAAGTATAAGACCCTTGGACCTTTCCTCCCTTTGTCGTCCATAAATAACACCCGTCTTTCTCATATCGCATCTTTGGTGTAGTTTTTGTTTTTATTGTTTGAGAATGACATTGCAACCGGATGTACGAATGTTAGGTTTGAACACACGTCATTGAATTCACGTGATAGTGTTGTCAATTATATAAGGCTGTATTTGTTCACATACTTTTATGCCAATGAGGAAAGGAGTCAATCTCCGACACGCGTCGGCATGTGAATGCATCATTCAAATCCAGCATGAGTGATACATTTTAATTCTGTTACTAAATAAAGCTTAGAACTTTTTAAACTAACAGCAGTTACTTTTTCGCTGGACATCTTCGATCCCTGTTTGGTGTTCTGTTTGGTTCTGGTTGCTTCCACCAAGCCGGGCGTGTTCCTGCTGCATCTTGCAAATCTCACAGGTGAGCTGACTATTGGTTTATGTACTCTGGATATTATCTAATGATGACCTGAAAAGAGCACTAATAAATTCTGTCTGACAAAATGTGTTTGTTTTACTTTGTGCTGCTAAAGGGGGTGTTTTAGCTTACCAATAATAAGTACAAATACTATTCTATAACAGTTCCTTCACTTTCAATACAACTGAGAGAACATGGAGAGAGAGCAACGACATTGAGACAGCTCTGAAAACTCATCCTTACAGTATATGTAAGCAGAATGAGGAACAGAAGGAGAAGGACTTGCCAGCATCTTCCGCAACACATAGGAGAGGGATGAAGGACCTAACACATAACTGCGGTCCTCAATACTGATACCACTGTGTGGATATCTACGCTTACTACAGGAGGAGAAGGAGGGGGAAAGACTTAAGATCCTGTAAGTGCCTATTTCTATGAAATATGCAACCCCAAATTGGATACAAAAATACTGGTTAGCCCATATATTGAACAAAGAAAAGTAACACCCAAGATGATATGAGCTGAGCCATTTGTCCTCAGGATCCAACAGCATGCTGAAGAAGTGTAACCAAGGACTTATAGCTAGCACTGCGACGTTACCACGGGCCTCCACCAGCAGCGCTACAGCTTAAAACGGAAACAATGAGCCGCCTTCTGTCCAACATCAGTAATCCACAAATCAAATGTGATATGTGCAAATGTTCATGTAAGTTGTAACCTGTGATGAAGCAAACATAAAATTAGCACCTAGAACCTTATTTCACAATTTTATAATAAAAAAACTACTTTTTAGTTTTTTTTTGTTTGTTTTAAAAAAAATTATATATTTATATATTTACATACAGTATGATGTTATTAGTAAGTTTTAACAGTTTTATATAAAGATTTTTTTTTGTGCAAATGTGCAATATGCATGAATAATGCAATAAGGCCATGTAACTTTTTTTTTTACATAAAAAATGACCGGAACAAAATATGTGTATAGTAGAACTGAACAGAACAGCAGGGTTAAGTTTATGGCTTTAACATTTAAAAATAAGGAATAGTTCTGGGGGCAAGAATACTTTTGCAACCCACTGTATATATACAGTATATATTGTCCCTAATGCCCCAGCCAGTGTCTGGAGCATTACAAACAATGCTCTATGGGGGAAAAAGTATGCAAATTAGCTTTACTCAAAGGCCGTGTTCACACGCCTTATTCCCCCGACTGATTTGTGAGCCGAATTGAGCCACAAAATCCAGCGTGAATAAGGGGCGGGACGGGCTGGGCGTGGCCGGAGCGCGGCGAGGGCGCCGCTCCCGGCCCCATGGACAATGCATTGTTAACGGCGCGTCCGCGGCCGTAGAATAATGTTCGTGTCACTGCTTTCTCCCCCCTCGGCGGATTCGCCGAGCGGGGGAGAAGCGACGGATTCCACTTGTCTCAATTGAGAGCAATTGGATTACCGTAATGACAGGGACGGATTGGTGCCGTATTGCAGCGCAAATCCGGCGCGGAGTACGGCGCCAATCCGTGCCCAAATAAGCCGTGTGAACGAGGCCTAAGAGGAAGAAAACTCCTTCCAGTGTACCCTATAGGTCGGTATCCTGCAATTCATTGTCTGACCCATAGAAGAGCTTGGACTTATAACTATGGATATTTGCCAAACTAAACACTCATCTTTTAACAGCTGTTTTAGTCAGTACAGAGTATGGGTTGGGCATAAAAGATCCCTTTGCCATAGCTGTGTACCGGTATATAGGCATAAACCATAAACAGCTACTAAAAGATGGGTGTCTGGTTTTACAGATGGGTTTCAAAGCTCTGTCATGGGTCAGATATTGACTTATAGGGTGCTACCTATTGGTGGCAGTCAGCTGATTTACATATATGCTTATGGTTAAAAATGCAGTGAAATAGGTGAAAGTGTATTCTATTGTGTTTATTTTATGGGTGGTTTGGTACAGCTAGGCTAAATCCAGACATGGCAGATTTGTGGTGCAGATTCCACAAGAAAATTACAGCACAGCACACGTTTATTGGGTTTTCAGAAAGTCACCCACACATAGCAGTAACTTTCTGTAAACTGTGAATTTTCAGATCTGTAAAATGTTTCTTCTTTTGCAGAAATGTCATGGATTTTACTGTGGATTTCAGCCCTTCAAGTTGTGGTAAAATCTGCAGCAAAATGTGGAATTGTCATATCTGGACTTAACCTTATTGAAATACCAAGTACATGTTATTTACTGATATCTTATGTTTCTAGCCTTACCCGTTCCATGACATATGTCAAAATTGCCGACTGTGATCACCCAGAAGGTACATTCACTTGCCGGCTTTAGTCAAATAGAAAAATCCGATGCGGGATCTGGGACAGAAATCGATGGTGATACCCTTGATTTTTCTGTAGATTTTAAAGGGGTTTTCCAAGACTTTTAACAACTTTCCTACCACGTTCCACTGTGCTGAAATAGAAAATTCACCCATACATACCTTTCCCATCAATACCATTTTGGCCCTTTTGAAAGGCTCCTGTGTTCCCCCCTGGTCCCTTACCGATGAGATCATGTTCATGGATCCCATGATGCTGCAGCCAATCACTGACCTCTGTGGGCACATGCTTGCATGTACAGCATGTGACCACAGAGATCATGTGATCCATTAACATGATGTTGCCAGTAAGGGACAAGGGGAGGAACACTGGAGCTGTTGGAGGTTTTTAGAAGCTTTGGAAGACCCCTTTATCTTCACAGCAGCTTTTTGCTGATTTGGATGTAGTTTAGCCCCATTTCAGACTATTCCACCTCACATAGTGGAATAATTCATAGCGTAAACTATGGCGAGATTTCCCATTCAAATGAACAGGACTAGGATTTCATGTAGATTTTGCAGCAGAATCCATGCTGAATTCTGCATTCAAACCCGTTGTATGAACACAGCCATTGCAGAGCAGCTATGTTGGGCATTGGCAGCAAATGGACAAAGCTATAGGAGGTAAACTGGATTGAGAAAAATCCCATCCAGATGTTGCACTTATGACTGGGGATTTCTTGTCTGGTATCTTGCATCTGAATGTGTAAGCCATATTTATTTTGCACCCATGTTTTGGAAGCTAGAACTGGAAGTGGATCCTAAAGGGGTTCTCCAGTTTTGAAGACTCCATTTCATATATCCTATTATAAGATTCTAAGATCATAAAGGGGGTCTGCATGGTGCTCACATGGTTGAGAGAGATTACAGCGCGTGTTCCTCACTCTGGAGGAGCCATCCTATCCTGGGTTTCTGTCCCCGCCCACTCTCACAGGCTGTCATAAGAAGGGCAGCTTGCAGGTTGGGTGTTTTTTATTTTTTCTCTCTGAATAATGGTTGGTTGACCCAGCGAGAGGCCTGATTGGCTCGATTGAGAGGTAAAGATAGGATAGGACTGCCCGATTTTGAGATCACGTTGAAAGTCGTGGGCAGCTTAAACATCTTTTGATCAAAATATGTGAACCGAGAGTCTCAAAGTTTTTTCTGTATGATAGATAGCATAAATGCTTCTTTAGGGATTTCCATGTAGTGTATTGCCCTTTTTGCAGTAATGTGCCGCTGGCGGCGGTCTGTGTGTGTACATGTATAATTACATGTGTGCCGCAGCCCTGCCAGTGGCACCCAGGTTTGCATACGTTTTTTCAGAAATGTTTTTGTGTGCAGAAACATACGTTATACTTGGTGTACATTGATTTTAACCTATATGGGAAGGAAGGGGTGCTTCCATTTTGGGTTTCTGTCCCCGCCCACTCTCACAGGCTGTCATAAGAAGGGCAGCTTGCAGGTTGGGTGTTTTTTATTTTTTCTCTCTGAATAATGGAGGTCGGTTGACCCAGCGAGAGGCCTGATTGGCTCGATTGAGAGGTAAAGATAGGATAGGACTGCCCGATTTTGAGATCACGTTGAAAGTCGTGGGCAGCTTAAACATCTTTTGATCAAAATATGTGAACCGAGAGTCTCAAAGTTTTTTCATGTATCCTATCCTGCTAAACACACACAATGCAATCATTTCAATGGTCAGTTTGTAATTCCTAATTTCCCCTCAGGAGCCGCTGCATGGAAATTGTACTCTTCCTACCAAATTTCCCCTGCAAGTAATAGCCTATTGCTGGGCGACGTGATCAACTTAAGCTACGTCTACACGACAGTGATCTAGTGTCGAATTTTTAAGCGGATTCGGTATTTTGAATCTGCAAAAATCCAACTGTAAATCATCCCCATCGACCTCAACAGAAAATCTGAGATGTAGTCCACATAGCTTGGATTTTCTGAGGTCGGATTTCAAACCTGAAATCCGTTAAAAAAAACTTAGAACACATTCTATAATCCGTCGTATTTCACTTGAAAACAGCAGATTATAGTACTGTTCAACTGAAAGGGACGGCTGAAATCCCAAAAAAGAAAACAGTGTAAAATACTGGTCGAATTCTGTTTATCCCCTGCCGTATAGACGAAGCCTTAGGGTATGTTCACACGGGCTAATTTCGGCGTATTTGCGCTCTAATACGGGCAAGATGCGCGCCGAAATTACGGCAATCCATAGCTCTCATAGAGAACTATGCATTACACCTCCTCTCCCCGCTCGTACAATACGATTGTATTGTACGCGCGGGGAGATAAGTGACATGTCAATTACTTGCGGCGAATACGCGCCGCGAGTAAGGACTGTCAATGGGGCCGGCGGGATGTACCCCCCACCCCCCGCCGCGTATCAGCGAGACTTCCAAAGCACCCGGCATAAATGCGACCGTACTGTACGTGCCGCAATTACGCTGTGTGAACATAGCCTCAGGTTATGTTCACACAGCGTGTTGGATCCATTTTTGGATCCGAAAAATGCATTCAAAAGCGCTGCGTAACGTATCCATAACGCATCCAACACACATCCATACGCAGGTGCATGTTTGGATGCAATTTGCTGCAGCAAAAACGCACTCTATAGTTTTTAAATAGGGCGTCTGCTGTGCCAAATGGATCAAGAATTGACTGTGACAATTCTTTGAACGGATCCGAAAAATGCATCGGAAAGACGCATGTAAAACACGTATTGTCTGAATGCTGAGATGTGTTTTACATTGAAAGCAATGTAAATCACACTGCGCATTGTTAGATGCATGTTTGGGTCCGTAACATGGATCCAACACCCCTTGTGAACTTACCTTTACTGTTAAAGGACCCTTCTAATAAATCGGGCTTGTCCAAAGTGGAAAACCCCTTTAAAGCAGCTGTCACACAATAAACACTTCTCACCTATTCAAAGAACTGATCAATGAGAGTCACATCCATCCACCAATCATAGAGGCGGTCGATCTTGAGATCTTACACCTATCACCTAGTGCTGTTTATGGACAGGTCCTTTAAATAATAATAATCTTTATTTTTATAGGGCCAACAAATTCTGTAGCACTTTATAATTTCGATGGTATAAGGCAAAAACAAATATTACGGATGAAACAGCTACTAACAGATCAGACACAAGGTTTGAGGGCTCTGCTCGCAAGTGCTTACAAATTAAGAGGGTGTAGAGGCAATACTAAATGGCAGACGTGCTTGCTTTACACAAGGGTCCAGCCATGTTTCATAAATAAGGGGCAGTATGCATAAAAGTGGATGAACCTGCCACCCAGGTTGTACATCTATATACAAATAAGTGCTGATGAGTGCCCAAGTTTAGGGAGTGTCAGAAAGTGTGTGTGACTAAGGCTATGTTCACACAGTGTTTTGAATATGTTTTTCGGATCCAAAAAACGGATTGAAAAGCGCTGCGTAAAACGCATCCAACAAGCACCCGAAGTGTGGTGCATGTTTGGATGCATTTTTGCTGAAAAGCACCTTATAATTTTAAATAGGGCGTCTGCTGCGTCAAACGGATCAAGAATTGAGATGTCAATTCTTTGAACGGATCCAAAAGACACATCAGAAAGACGCATGTAAACACGTATCAGCGATCACTCGTCTGAACAATGATGCGTGTTTTACATTGAAAGCAATGTAAACCACACTGCACATTGTTAGATGCGTGTTTGGGTCAGCAATTGCGGGGGTTAGTAACTAGGGGTCTTGGGTAGACCTTCCTGAGAAGATGTATTCTCAGGGTGTGCTTATAACTATGAGGGTAATGAGTTTGCCTGATCTTACGGGGTGCAGATAACTGGTGCAGCATGTGCAACAAAAAAAGAGAAAAACACTTACCTGACCTGCCCCATGTGAAACAGACCAAATACAGGAAATCCCTGCTCTTACTGGGTTGTCACAAAGCTCTCTTTACCCTTGTGCAGAAGTTCATGGTTCACAATCTGAATCAAAAGGTCTAACAAAGTTATTGACTTTGACTTCCCTTTAAAGGGTGCTCCTCTTTGAAGGCATATTGCTTGGATATGCCATCAAATTCTGATAACTGCGGGTCCGAGAGGTGGGACCTGCATCTATCTTGGGAACGAGTCTCCGAAAGTGTTGGCTCAGACTAGAGGGCCAGTCGCGCTTGCAAATGATTCTCCATTTTGTTCTATGGGAGTTCAGAGTCAATGTGAGTGGTGTGTTCGGCTGGACTTGGAACTTCTATAGAACAGAATGGAGAGCTATGTGCAAGCTATTCATTCTGAGCCAACACTTTCGGGGGCCCAATCAAACCTATGAAATTTGGTGGTATATCCTTTCAACACACCATCAAAGTACAAGGCGACGGGTGCTGGCTGCTAATCAGGAATGGCACCCGCTGGTAACAGCACAGAGTGGGGTAGGCTCCATCCTGTGTTGTTTAACCCTTTAGACGATGCGACAATCGCGGCGTTTCAATGAAGGAGAAACAGTGCTGTACACCGTTCCTCACTCCGATCGGGACCCCCACAAGATCGCAAAAAGAAAAAAATTCCATAAGCAAAATTGTGGTTTTTTTGGTCATTTCAGGTGCCCTAAAAATGGTAGAAAAGTGATCACAAAAGTCGCATTTAACCCAAAATGGTACCAATAAAAAGTGCCCTTCAGGCCGCAAAAAATGCCCCCTCACTCCGGTCTGTAGGTGGAAGTGCAACAAAAAGTTATCAGCCACAGAAAATGGCGCTGCGGCGCAAATTTCAAAAATAGAAAATGCTTGGATATTTAATTACAGTACTGTCACATAACGCAAACCCCACCAGTTTGCTATTGCTGGAATTGTATCAACCTGCAGGATACCGATAATACAACATTTATATTGGATAGTGAACGCTGTAAAAGAAAAAAACCTGCAAACATGGGGCAAGTACTTCTTTTTTCACATTCTGATCCACTTAGAATTTATTTGTGGTTTCACAGTATATTCAATGGTACGGTGAATGACACCATTAGAAAGTAAATTTTGTCCTGCAAATTAAAAGCTCTCATAGGTCTATGTAGGTGGAAAAATAAAAAAGTTATGGCTCTGGGAAGGCGGGGAGGGAAAAACGAACATGTCAACCAGAAAAAAAAGGCTCGGTCCTGAAGGGGTTAAAATATCAATTCTCTATCATAGCATTATCATCAATAGAAGCTTAAGCACAAAATAACCAAAATTCCAAAAGTAAAACCTAATATTAGGACAGGAGCTAGATTACCAATCTTACCCATAATAGAGGTGCTACTTCACTTAAATGACGGATTAGACCATTATAATAATACTATTATGTCTACACTCCTCTAGAACATAATGATGGTCAAGAACCTCTTTAAATGATGCTTCTCCTAACGACAAGGCTTCATTTCTAAACAAAATACCGTTAAAAACCACAAGCTCGTGTCTCTTCGTGATGTAGTCGCTCTGCAATAATTTTCTATATAACAACAGTGACATCTGCTGGTTGTGCTTTGAGTTGGCAGCAAACCGGCTCGTGCGGCGTCTGCACTGTCCGTGTGGATGTTTTATATTTTGTGCTGAAATGGAATCAGATCCCATTAACGGAAAACGGAATTTCTTTATTCATTTTCAAGAAAAACAAACGGGAGAAAATGCTTTGGAGAATAAAACACTCCAAACCCTGGTGAAATGTATAGAAACCGATCCCCCTTCTTCTATACGTGTATGTCTATGTGTGTGTATATCTATCTATATCTATCAAGAAAAAAAACTGAACAGTATAACCAAGTGTGGCTAAGAGTTCGGCTATGTTCACACGGCTGATTTTGGGACGCATTTCAGTCCGTACTGCGCACAAATATGGCTGAAATCCATCCCAGTCATTACGGTAATCCACAGTTCTCATAGAGAACTATGGATTCCGTCATGGTGAGCGGGGAGCAAGTGACATGCACATTATCCCGCCGGGATCCATGCCGTGGATAATGAAAGTCTATGGGGCTGGCTCCACCGCACCCCCCACACATGCCGTAATTGCGGGCGAAATCCATCCCACAATTACGGTGTGAATAAGCCGTGTGAACATTGCCTTATAGTGTTCAAACCTGCCTGTACTGAGTACAATAAAAATGTGCCTTTTTCTCCACATGCATTTGTTGATGCATTCAAAAAGCAAAGTGTGAACCCACATTAAGTCAAAATGGTCCCAAAAAAATGAAATGACAGATGAAGTGAGTAAGGCTCTGTCTACACTGCACAGAAAAACGCCAGTTTTTTCCAGAGTTTTTCGTTTTCTAAAAACGCTGGAAAAACGACTGTAATCATCTCCCATAGACTTCTATTGTAAAACCCTCCTGCTGTCTACACTGAGCTTCTTTTTTTCTACTCATTTTTTTTTTTACTGGTCGTATTTTGCAACATGTTCTAAAAAATGGCAGAACAGGGCAGAAAATTTACTACAGGAGTCTATGGAAAGCGCCGGACGTCTTTTGCCGCGATTTTTCAATGAAAACCCTCCCCGGAGACCCAAGTCCCACCTATAGTGGGTGTAACAAAGGTTATACATTATCAAATTTACATACAAATTTCTGATGTGTCCTTTTTTGTACCTTTTGTAATGAAATGATCATGCTTTGATCGCTATTGATTTTTGCGCAATTCATATTTTTTCGCTAAAAATTAATTTTTTTACAGATTTTGGTGCTAAAAACCTTTTCTTACATTATTTTGGCGCTAGTAAAGTTATCTCGCTTCTGACGCCAAAAATACTTTTTTATGGATTTCGGCACTAAAATACTTTTCTTTACAGATTTTGGCGCTAATAAAGTTATCTCACTTCTGACACTAAAAATACTTTTTTTATGGATTTTATCGCTAAAATCATTTTAAAAAAAATTTATACAGATTTTGCCGCTAAAATCCTTTGACCTATTGACTTCTGTAGGAGAGTTTTCTAGGCATGATCTATGACCTGGGAAGAAATCACTATGCAGGGAGATGAAGAGGTGGCGCTGTGACCATCTCCTATTGTTGATGGGGAATCCTGTGTTATCTATACACATTAGTATCACATTTCAGTGTAAGCCTGCTTGTAATGATAATGAGGAGACTGCTGAAAAGTTTTCTCTACAGAACAGGAAGTGACAGATAATTATTAGGCCTAGTGGACAAAGTGAAAACTGCAGGATTTATTGAAAATATTGATAATGATGTAAAAAAAACATAACCAAAAATGATCTCAAAATGTGTTTAAAACAAAAGAATGCTTTAAAGGGGTTTTGTCATGATCTCATTTCATACCACCTGCATCCAGTTCTTCAGCTCTGTCTGCTCAGAAGGGAGCGTGGGTGATTTGTTTGAATTGCATATCATGTGACCCAGGAGGATGACATCACCAGGCCTTTCCTCTCTCTAGTCAAAGAAAGGTCTGTTTATGTAAAGCATTGTGAGTAGCTTAGAGGTAAAGTTTTTGCCTTACAACACAGGGGTCCTAGGTTCAAATCCCTGCAAGAACCAAACCTGTGTTGTTTTTTTTTCCTCTTTATCAATGCACAGACCTGATTGAGGTTTATTTTTTATGTATTTGCACTGTTTGACTAATTACTAAGAAGTACAGAGGTTGGGAGTATAGTGACAGCACCTGGGGTTTGAACACTCAGTAGCTGCCTGAGAGGAGAAGTGATGTCTGAGCAGGTCTGTCCAGGAGTGAGGAACTCTCATCCCTGGTCGTATCCCCTGGAGATGAGCTGTAAACAATGGATCACTAGGGGAGCAGCTAAAACAAAAGCGGTGCAGAATTTTCAATAATAATGAATGGTGAAAATGTTTGTTATTTCATTTGCAAGCTTCCCACGTCAATTTTACTTCGTGGCAAAACCCCTTTAAACAATAGGTCATTTTCTGATGACACATTCCCTTTAAATCTGCTAACTTTTGGTGCCAGATAACACAGGACACCGTTAGAGATCTTATGCAGTCTAAGGCTATGTTCACACGGCTTAAAATTGGACGTATTTCAGTGCGTAATTATGTGCTGGAGTGCGCAAATTACGGTTGGAATACGTCCCAGTCATTACGGTAATCCACAGTTCTTATAGAGAACTATGGATTACGTCTCCTCTCCCTGCTCGGCGAATCCGCCGCGGGGGAGATAAGTGACATGTGAATTACTAGCAGCGTATACGCGGCGCTAGTAATGAAAGTCTATGGGCCGGCGAGGTGTCGGCCCCCCGCTCCTGCCCCCGGCCACACGGCGTAATTGCGGGGCGTAATTACGTCCTGAAAATAAGCCGTGTGAACCCAGCCTAAGAATCAATGAGCTATTTTGTTGACATGGGGGGAGGGATACATAATATTAGACAGCGGGTTGTAGTCATTTATGTTACATTTGCCCAAAAAATATTGTATCTGTTGAATAATTTTCATCTACAAAGTAATCAGATTTATTGCACATTTAAAGAGAACTCGTCACATTGAACAAGCAGTCAGATCTGTCCAGCCATATGGCTACGAATAAAGGCTGTAAGGCAGGCATGGTGCTAAGATTTAGTTGTTGTTATGATTAAGGGCCTGCGGCCTGAAACGCGTTTGCTTCGACTACGGCATGATTTTCCGAACATGTTTTTTTAATTGGATCTAATAAATATGGACATTTTATTTCACGTTTATATTTTGATGGATTCATTTTTGTTTCATAGATTGTGACGACCACACTTAGCGAAATGTGTTATCCGCGCAAAATATATCTGCATGAGAGGTGAGCTGGCGATTTTTCCCATTACTGTAAGGCAGGCAGCCTGGAATGCGTCAGAGGTGTTGCCCGTGTCCTGCTGCGTTCTCTTTATTCCTATTGGATGGCTCTTTTTTATGTTTGTGGACTAAGGATCATATTTTGGATTTTATATTTTTTCTCCATTTTTCTATCTGCTGTCCAGTCACATGTTATACAGCAGGATTTGCGGAGTAGATTGATGTTATACTTAGTTTTGAGGGAAAACAATCAGAAGAACTTGCAATCTATCCATCTAAATTGTTCTTTGCTCAGGAGTCCAATGGGTGGTCCTAATCCATGAGTCATAGTCTTACCTGTATAAGGATGCATACAGACATTGACGTCAATCAATGGAAAGGACTACCCACTGGACTCTTAAAGGGGTTGTCTCACTACAGCTATTCATCTTACCTCAGTCCTGTTGCATGTTTGAATTCAGTGTTTACTGGCTACTACTGGCCTGCAGTGATGAGTTGCTGAGGACACCAGGTCTGTAGCTATAGCAACCAGTGCTGGCAGCCTATCAAGAGACATCAAACAGGTCTGTAGCTATAGCGACCCGAGGAGCTGATGCAGCCCATACAAGAGGGCATATCTAGGAATACTGGTAATGGACACATATTGCAAAGTGACTTGTTTTTGCAAGATCTTAAACATAAAAAGCAATCCTTGTAGTGAGACAACCCCTTTAACGAGCAGAAATTTAGATGAACAGATTGCAAATCTATACATCAATCTACTCAGCATATCTTGTTCTATATAACACTGTGCTGAAATTCTGACTGCATGTTAAAGCAGGATTTTATCTGTCACTCATGTACTGACATATGGGTTTCTGCCTGTGTAATAATCCAATGGAGTTTCTATGTTTTTTTTTGGTTTTGTTTTTTAATTTCAATTAAAAAAAAATAAAAATCTTTATAAGTGCTTAAGAATTTCGACCTCACTAATGACGCAACTTCTCAGAAAATACATTATCCTCTATCCTGCTGCCATGCTTGGTATAATCACCAGCAATCCTAAGGGCGCATCCCCACGGCATAGGACAAATACCGGCCCTTTTGCCGCCCGGTATTTGTCCTGTTTTGCGGCCGTCCCCACGATGATTGTGCTTCTATAATGTTTTGCCGCCGGCGGCAAAACTGCCCGACGGAGAACCTGTGCAGTGGGGACTGTTGCTCGGGTTTTCCATAGAGCACAACTGTGCTCATTTTTGGCCGGTTTTTCAGGCGGTCTGAAAAGCCGCAAACCGGCTGAAAAACCGTGCAGTGTGACATGCCCTAATCGTTCGCAGCTTTACAGTAAGGTTTGTGATAAGCATCAAAGGGCTGTTCCCATACTAGAAAACAAATGTTATTCTTCATATAATTA
The DNA here is from genome assembly GCA_025379985.1 of Phyllomedusa bahiana. NCBI lineage: Eukaryota > Metazoa > Chordata > Amphibia > Anura > Hylidae > Phyllomedusa > Phyllomedusa bahiana. The sequence goes on from JAODAL010004315.1 coordinate 87,885, forward strand.
AGTGTTAGACAGACTTTCAATCAGAGGCGTAACTTGAAGCCCCTGGGTCCGAGTGCAAAAACTGAAATGGGCCCCCCAGCTACCATGTACCACTTAAAATGCTAGTGTATCCTTATGTGGCAGAAGGGCTTTTGGGCCCCCTCAGGCTGCAGGGCCCAGGAGTGACTGCTACCTCTGCACCCCCTGTAGCTACGCCTCTGCTTTCAATATACTTTTTGTAGTCTTTTGGTTTTTCAAGATCTCTGCTTGCTGTCATCCAATAGGAACCTTGATTGCTTACATCTGTCTTACACAAGCAGATGGCTCACTGCAAAACCCCATTCTTATAGCTGTCCTGTAAGATCTGTGCACCTGTGTGATCACCACATGACCGGAGCAGAGTTCTATCACCTGAGAGTAAACAGCCACGGATTCTACTGCATGACAGCAAGCAGAGATCCGAAAATCTGTGAGGAATTGATCAAAAAAACATCTTTTAGAAAATGATCTCTATTTTTATTTTTCATCACCCTTTTTTTTCCATTTCCCCTAAGATTTTGGGTCGACAAATACACAAAATCGTTCCCCATGCCTCTGGCTGCACGCGCTTATTATACCTATGACAGAAATCACGTAGACTAAGACCTACCTTTGTTAGATGACGTGATATGTAGCCTCTTCCACAACCGATATCTAGAGCAAAAGGAAACGTTCTGCAAAATACAAAGTGTCTCATCTTCTGATATAATACAACAATGCAACAAATAACATCACTTTGGATGGGATTAAGGGCACGGGGCACACGGCAGTGACAAAACGCTGGTCACATTCTGATCAAAGAATCCAAGCGTATTTTTATCACCTTTTGAACGGTTTAGGGGGATGGTTCTATCTGTGGTTTGTGGATTCGGTCGTCCCTGTTAACCATTGAACAGTACATTTTCTGCTCGAAAACGGGTGGAAAAAAGTGCACGTTCCAAGTTCTTTTTTTGATGGTTTTCAGATTTGAAATCCGACCGTCAGGAAATCCGAGCTGTGTAATCTACAGTTGGATTTGCTATTGACGTCTTTGGGGATGACTGACAGTTGATATTCTAATACGAAAACTGTCTGAAAAACAGACTGAACACCATGCTGTGTAGACGTACTCTAAAGCCGCGTCCACACGGCAGTGGACAAATACTGTCCGGTTTGCCGGCCGGTACTCGTCCTGTTTTGCGGCCGTCCCCACGGCCGCGGGGGGGGACGGCTTTTCTCCGCGATGAGCGGAGAACAGCCCTCCCCCTTCCCATTGACATGCACATGTTCCGTCCGGAAACCAGAAGATTGTGCATGTTCAATGCTTTGTCGCCGGTCCGCCGGCGACAAAACCGCCGGGCGGAAAACCCGTGCAGTGGGGACTGCTGCCCGGGTTTTCCATAGAGCACAATTGTGCTCATTTTCGGCCGTTTTTTTCAGGCGCAAACCGTCTGAAAAACCGGCCGAAAACTCGTGCCGTGTGGACATGCCCTAAGGGTATGTTCACACGGTGTGTTGGATCCGTTTTTGGATCTGGAAAACACATTATACAGCGCTGTGTAAATCGCATCCAAACAAGCACCTGTGTATTAGATGCGTTTTGGATGCGGTTTACACAGCGCTTTTTAATGCGTTTTCCGGACCCAACACACCTTGTGAACATACGCTTAGGATGTGGAAATAGCTGTGTAAATCGCATCCAATGACAAGTGAATGTTCATTTTTATAGGGTATCAGGGATGAATGCTAGCTGACACAACAGCTAAGGCCTTGTCCCCACGGCGCGGGTTGTCACCCGGTTTTTGAAAAGCGTCTGCAAACCAGGTGAAAACTTTTACACGGGCTTCTATGGAAAACCCGTGCAGCGGTCCCCACTGCACGGGTTTTCTGACCGGCGGTATTTGGAGACTGTCAACCAGCCGAAAAACATAGAACATGTTCATTCTTCCGACCGGTTTTCGGGTGGCAGAAGAACATGTCTATGTGAAGGGTAGGGCTTTTATCAGCAAACCGCGGCGGAAAGCTGCCCCCCCCCCCCAAACCCACCCTTGGCTGTGAGACGACGGGGAAAAAACGGGAAAATTCCAGTGGTTTAAAACCGCCCGGTATTTGCCTGTGCGTATAAAGTCCCTCGTGTTTTGGCTGCTCACGCAGTTCCAAAGGCTCACCCCCTGCAGGTTTTTATTTTAATTAAAGGGGTTTTTTCTCACTACATTGATTCATCTTCCCATCACTTTCACTTTAAATTCAGGGGCTGTTACGTCTTCTACTGGTGCAGTGGGAAAACCGGTCTGTAGCTTAGAAACAGTGCTGCAGCTATCAGGAGAGATAAAAACAGGTCTGTAGCTATAGTGACCTGGGAGTGATGCAGCCATGCAAGGGGGGATTCTAGGAATTTGTTAGGAAATGCTAATGGAATTTAAAAAAGTAAATTTTTTTTTGCAGATTTTTTAACATAAAAAGCAACCTTTATAGAAAAGAAAAATTTTTGGGAAAGGCCCTAAGGGTTGCCCACACGGCAAGGTTAAGGGCCCGGTTTTTCAGATTTTTTTGTAAAACGCAAACTGTTGAAAACCACGAGGGGCCCCCTATAGCGGGAAAAAGAAAACCCGTACAGCAGTCCCTTGCACGGATTTTCATAGACTTTTTTTACCTGCCTAAAAATTTTAAAAAATGTTCATTCTTCCACCTGGTTTTTGGGGAAAACATGAACATGTGGGTAGAGGGGGGATGGATTGAATCCAAAAAACGCGGACAAAAGTGTTCCCTGCGGCCAGAAAAAAGAAAAATCCCGTTGGAAAATCCGACTGGTATTCGGTCTCTGTGGTGTAAAACGACCCAAAAGGATCATTATAACTTTAAATGCAAAAGGGTTTGGAAGTTCAAGTTTTAGGGGAACTTACTTTTTAGTACAATATAGTAAATATTAAAAATGAAAACATCCCAAATTCCCCCTTTGGGGTGAAGGCGGGACTTCCTGGCCCCTAAAGACACGCCCGAAAAATCGGTCCCCAATTGCAAACAAAAATGGAAAAAATTAATTGTATGGAAGTGAAGCTCGACCATTGGTCTTGGTGTATTTTTCAAGTGGTTATTTTCACAGGAACTCCCCCCTCCTCCCCTGATTCAAGCTTCCATTTCCTATGCAGGCTGTGGGTGGTTCTATAGCACTGACTGACAATTCAGCTCTGCAAGCTCCTATTCCTAGCTGTGCTTGTTAGAGGGACTTTAGTAATGGAGAGGTAATGAAAATTAAGATGACATTGTCCAAGCAGGATTTTGGGCTATAAACGTGAGCTAGCAGAGCTGTCTGTGTCATGAGAGGAAGCTCCTGTGGTCACTCGCCACTGCCTGACCTCATCATACAGACAGCTTTACGGTGATTTCAGTCAGTGGCACATGACTGCTGCAGCGCTGGACCCGGGGTGAGGGGAGAGTAGAAGTTATTGTGTTCTCTGTTTCTCATCTGACACTAATGGCCATCCATTTGATGAAGAAGGAAATGTGACTCATTGGAGAAGGCAGCTCTTTACCCAAAAGCGGGTCCATCGATTTTGTCATGTAACTTGGTTGCAGAAATGCTGACCTTGTCTGTATATAGGGGGCAATATCCCAATCACTGCATGACCTACTAATACTGTAAGAGAGTACAGGACATGTGTTTTTTTTCCCCACTGTACTGTTGAAAAGGGCTATAGACCCCAATACGGGATGCACCCCATAATACAGGAAAAGGGAGTAAGGACTGTTGTCCCACTGTACGTTGGAGGCGCTTTAGACACCATCACTGATGCCTCACTAATACATGTAAGAGCGACGGACATGTAGTCCCCATGTACTGTAGAAGGCGCTTAACCACCTCATTGCCTGCACCGCACTAATACATGTAAAGCGAAGGGGCTGTAGTACTGCACTGTACTGTAGAGGGGCGCTATGACGCCAATCACTGCATGCACCCCATAATAAAAGTAAGAGCAAATTTCGGACATTAGTTTCCGCCTGTCTGTAGAGAGGCGCTAAGGGCCACAATTTATTGCCTGCACCCCACTAATCATGTAAGGCAGTAGGAATGTGTACCCAGTACTGTAGGAGGGTATAGTCGGCCAAAACACTGCATGCACCGCACTATACATGTAAGAGCAGTCAGGACTGTAGTACCGCACGTACTGTAGAGGGCGCTTAGTCGGCCAAATCAGCTGCCCCCATTATACTGAAGAGCAAAAAGGCTGTGTAACGCACTGTATGTAGAGAGGCGCTAAGACACAATCCCGTGCACCTCCTAATTGGAAGAGCGTAAGGACTGAGTACCCCACTGTTTTCTGTAGAGAGGCGCTATAGACCACCCTCACGCATGACTACACTAATTGTAAAAGCTGTAAGGACAGTGTACCGCACTGTATGTTAGGAAAGGGGCTTAGACCCCAATATTGCCTGCCCGCACTAAAAAATTGTAAGGGAAATACGGAAATGTAGTACTGACTGTATGTAGAGGGGTATTCGCCCCTCACGCATGCCCTACTAATATGTGAGCGTAAGGAATGTAGTACCGCCCTTTTACTGTAGAGGGCGTATAGCCACCAATCTTGCCTGCACCGCACTAATAAATGTAAGAGCAGGGGTAGTGTACCGCCCCGTCTGTAGAGGGCGTATGTCGGCCAATCAAGCATCACGCACTAATCATGTAAGAGCAGTCAGGACTGGGACCGCACTGTATGTAGAGAGGGCTACTAGTCGGCCAATCACTGCATCACCTAAATACTGTAAAAAGGAATTAAGGACATGTAGTACCCCATTTACTGTAGAGGGCGCTTAACCCCAAAACCCGGCATGCACTGCATAATACTGTAAAGCGTAAGGAAAGAGTACCGCACTGTACTGTAAGGGCGCTACTGCCGCCAAACTGCATGCCCCCACTAAAAACATGTAAGGCGTACGGACAGTAGTACCGCACTGTATTGTGAGAGGCCTACTGTCGGCCAACACTGCTTTCACCCCACTAATACATGGAAGATCGTAAGGACATGTGTACCTACGTACTGTGAAAGGAGCTATGGCCCCCCAAAAATGCATGCCCTCACTAATTTTGTGGGGCAAAAAAGGAAAGTTTAAGCACTGTACTGTAGAGAGGCGTATGCCCCCAAACACTGCATGCACCCCACTAAAAAATGTAAAAGCAGTAAAGGGCATGTAGTTCCGCACTTATGTAGAGGGCGCTATAGACCACCAACCCCTGCATGCCCCATAATAATGGGAAAAGGCAGTACAGGACTTTTTGGGACCGATGTACTGTTGGAGGGAAGACCGCAATCATGATGTACCCCTTTAAATTTACTAAGAGCAGTACGGACTTATTTCCCGCACTGTATGTAGAGAGGCGTTGACACCGTCACTGTTTTCATTTAATTACAGGGGGGTTTTTTGTTGATAATCAGGTCTGGGCCTTGTGTTGATGCTGCTCGCACATGTCCCGGAGGGCCCTCACCTCCTCCCGCAGGTACTCGCACTGCTGGGCATGGGCCTGGCGCGTTTCACTTCTTTGTCTCCTCTTCTGTTTGTCAAAAAAACATTGGACACTTTGCCCTGGAGGCTGCTGCCCCCCGCACTGGCACACTGCACCAGGAGGGGGCGCCGGCTCTGAGAGCCAGGACACAGCCCCTCACACCCAATGCACTGGAGGCCATAGCAGTGGCGGCACTAACCCGGTACCCAGGTAACCCACCCGCCCGCTAGGGGCGCCCCATCGGCTCTCCTGTGCAGCCAAGGGCAGCGCGCGGAAAAAAGAGGAGGTATTTTGGCAGGGGGCCCCCCGACCGGGGTGAGGGGTCACAGCCGCGCAAGGCATTGCTGGGAGGAATCACGTGGTGATCGGTGCAGCAGGAAGGAGGTGAGCGGTGTGTGGTCTGTACCGGGGAGACTGGGGATTGCTGGTGCTTGTGTTTCGGCGCTGAGCGTGATTAGCTAGGGGCAGCTGCCTAGTTCTGGGGCCCCATAGGGATCAGATGCGGGGGATTAGTATGAAGGTTGGATCTGTATTTTTTTGGGTTTTTTTTAAAGGGGTTTGACCGCAGGCGGTGGCCCGGATCAGGAGGCAGCTGGTCCCCCCCCTCCCGGGCTGCGGATCGGGGTTATTTTGAGGGGGTGGAGTCTCTAAAAGGGACCCACTCCGACTCCCAAATATATTTTTAATTGGGCCCGTTCTTCGATGCAAAAAGCAAGAGGAATTGGGTCCGGCAGTGCTTGTCCCATATCTTCGCCTTTCCTGAGGAGTGTAATTGTCATGGGGCGGCCCCAAAACGTTTCCCCCGGGAAAAGATTCGCTCCAGGGCAAACGATTTCAGCAAAATTTTCACTGTTTCAAAGAAGTGAAGAGTTTAGCCTTCATCAAAAATGACTGGGTGAGGCAATTCCTTTATCCCAAAATTTGGATGTTGCCTGTGGTCACCGCTTTCCCCCCAAACCTGTTAGGTGTAGGAGGGCTTCTCTAGCCTGGAAATAATGAGATCGATGTGAGGTCATGTATGCGGATCTGAGGAGGTTACTATTTGGGGGTTCCCAATGCAAGGACAAATCCCGGCCCGGGTTTTTTCCTGTTTTGTGGCCAACCCCCGGGTGAGGGGGGGAAGGGTTTTCCCCCGGGGGGAAAAAGTCCCCCCCCCTTACATTGGCTTGGGACGATTTGTCCGGAAAACCCCGGGAAGGAAAATTGTCATCAATGTTTTGCGGCCGGCGGAAACCCGGTGGTGGGGATGCTGCACGGGTTTTCCCTAGACACCATTGTGTCATTTTCGGGGTTTTTCAGGGGTCTGAAAAACCAAAACCCGGGTGAAAACCGGCGTGGGGAATCCCTTTTTAAAAAAAAATTAGGACCTGATGTTCCTGCAGGGTTTTTTCATATTTCTTTTTTTTTGTTTTAAAGTCTATCCCCAAAAATTTTTTTCTGACAGCAAATGGTAACAAAGTTTTGAATTGTGACTTTTAGGCTCTTTTCTCCCATCCACTACAGCTTTTCCTTTAGGCTACTGTAATTTTTTTTACGTCTCTCCTATTTACATAAATTTGACTTGAATTTTAGCATTGCTTGTTTTTGCAGATTCTTTCCTGTAACTGCATTTTACGTTTTGCTCCTCAAATCAAAAAGTTAATTTTATTTTTTGTTGTTTTTGGAAAACCCCCTTTTTTTCAATCTGCTGAATCCCTCTGGGTCTGGTCGTTCAAACGGTTTGACCAAAAATTTATCCCAGGTCTCTTTAACATTCCCAATGTTGGTGAAACTGGCTTGGAACAAATACAGCTTTTTTTTCCAAATTCCACAGTGTTCAAAAGATCAAAAACATTGTTTTCCCTTTTGCTTGTCAGTGTCGTTCTAACTAAAAGCTTGATTTTGTATCAAGGTGAAAACGCTGTGTTACCATTTTTTTCTAAGTAAAGTTATCACTTAACATGCGCCCCGTATGGGGAGTCAGGACGGGAAAATTTTTGAGGAGTCGGAGCTTTGGCTTACTGACTCCACAGCCCTGATTTCAACACAAATACGCTGCACAATCAACCAAGGCAGATAGCGGCCTCCTATAGTTTACACTGTGTTAGGCCGCGCATACACCTGAGAGAGTTGACATGTCAATTATTTTCAGGTGCAAGCTAAATCAGGAGCGTAAAATACGTGGGGTGTGATTGAAGCCGCGTATTTTACATGAAAGTCTATGACAGGTGTATTGAGCCAATGGGCGTATTTCAGCAAAATTATCCCCAAAATACATGCAAAAATGTGTCAAAAGATGCGGTGTGAGCCCCCTAAAAAACTGCTGCTCTTGAAAGCCAGGAATGAGAAAAATGCATCAGGAAGGGGGTTGGTTACACAGAGGTTTTCTTCCTCACTGATTGGATGTGGCATATGTCACATGACCAATGGGGCCGCTGATTGGTTGATGTCAGATCATGTGAGCGAAATACGTGACATCATTGGTTGGGAACAGCGGCAGTGCTGGGATAGGCCAGTACCATTGATTTGTCATTTCAGGACAGTAGTGGGCAATAGGGGGTTCTCAAAATAATCACAGCAAAGCACAGAGTGAAGATACCTGAAAATAATTGAATGTAACCTTAGGTTATGCGCGGCCAAAACACGTGAAAATAAAAGGCCCGCTATTCCCTTTGGTTGACTGTGCAGCGTATTTGTGTTGAAATCAGGGCTGTGGAGTCAGTAAGCCAAAGCTCCGACTCCTCAATTTCTCCGGCTCCTGACTCCCTCATACACGGCGCATGTTTAAGTGATAACTTTACTATAGTTAAATGGTAGCATGGGTTTTTTATCACCTTATGATACAATAATAAAGCTATTTAGGTAGAACTAAAAATCTATTTATTAAAAAATTAACTTTAGAACTCAAGAAACAAAAATTGTAAAATGAAAAAATGCAGGAAGGGGGGAAAAAACAGTTTTAACAAAATTGCCCTAAATAACATTTGTGGAATCTATAAATTTGTCTGAGAAATAGTATTCCTCCTCAGATCCTTCACAGATGACCTCAAATTGATCTCTTATTCCGACTAGGAACAGCCTCTTACACAATTTGGTTTGGTGGAAAAGTGGTAAAACATGGCCAACATCTTAACAATTCAGGGTTAAAAGGAATTGCCTTTTTCCCTTTTCAATTGCCTAAAACCCTTTTAATTTTGTTCCCCTTTTTTGTTTTAGGTCTCATCTTTTGGCTAGAGTGGGGAACTGTCAGAAAGGGTCTCCTTTGTCCTGGAGACAACATATTGATTTATGTGTGCACTATGTGATGCTGAATGGGGTTGTCTGGCCTACTTTTATTAAATATAACTAGGCTACTGATGCTCTGATGATAAAAATAAAAAAACTTGCCTTCCATATCCCCTCCACTCCAGCATTGCCCTTATCCACTGCCCCCACCGGTTCTTCTGTTGGCTCCCAGCTGCTCCATTCAGCTTGAGATCACCGATTGGGCTGAGTGGGACATAGCAATTGCGTCAACCTCAGAGCCCTTCATTCCCAATGGTGATGCTAACAATGTCACTTATTTCTCAGCAGCGGAAAAGTGATCCGAAGAACCAGAGGAGAAAGCAGAAGGTGACACTGCTGAAATGAAGGGTTTTTATATTTTATCAGGACATGAGAAGCCTAAATATATTTAATAGAAATAACTTTGGACAACCCTTTTTAAATTTCCCCCCGTGGGATGCTGCAGGAAAAAGAACTTTTCCTGTCAGGGTTTCCCTTCACGAATATTGGCTGATCTGAGAGGGCCAAAGCAAGGGGACACATTGGGATCTACATATTGACCAGGGAACTTCATAACAAGAAGAGGAAACGAAAATAGGAACATTAGGACATCCCAGGAAATATGCCTTATAAAACAGTTAAAAATTTTTAGATAGTCCCGCCCGAGAGCGTCTCAACAAGTCCCACCAGAAGCCCCTCCATAACGTCCCAGCCCAGGGCGCCCCCATCACGTCCCACCCCAGAGAGCGCCCCATCAACAGTCCCACCCAAAGCGCCTAAAAACATCCACCCAAGAGGCCTCTAAAAACTGTCCCAGCCGAAGCCCCTCATCAACTGTCCACCCAGAGAGCGCCTGCATCAACTGTCGCAGCCAGAGAGCGCCTGCATCAACGTCGCAGCCAGAAGCCTGACAACTTCGCAGCCAGAGAGCGCCTGAAAACCGTCGCGCCAGAGAGCGCCTCCAGCACCTGTCGCACCCAGAAGCGCCCCCAGCCCTGTCGCCCGAGAGCGCCCCAGCACCTGTCGCAGCCAGACATCTAACTGCCAACTGTGATAAAAACCTTTGCTCTTTTTTTCCCTCATTATCCAATCCCCATTCCTCCCTATTGCCTACTCCAGACCCCTTGCGGGAAAAATAAACTCTCATCCCCCTGCATTTCCCTCCACCTGTTGCTGCCCCCCAACTTTTTCCTCAATTTTAATCCCCTCCGTACCAAAAAAAACCCCTGCCAAACTCAGTCTACCTATGCACTACCCCCCTCTCACTCTCCTTCTGGCTTCCGGGGACAATCCCCCAACCCCCCCCCCCCCCACCACATTCCCACCATGGTCACTGCCCCCTCGAACAGACTCACCACTACTAATTCCGTAATCCCTTCAACCAAAAAACATCCCTCTGCCCCTGCTCCCACCCCTCTCCTTGGAGCCTTGGAAAGCGCGGTTGTATGTAAAAACCTAACATCATGACTTGTTCTCTCAGAACTTACCCTTTCCCTTTGGGCTGACTGAAAAACCCGGCTGACCCCTTGACACAGTTCCCCTGGTTCCTTTTAGCGGCTCCCAAAATTCCCCAACCTTCGCCATGTAAAAAGCATGGTGGAGGTGTCGGCCTCCTTTGTTGACACCTGCTCCCTTTGTCCCCACTCCACCCCGCCTTCCCTCACGCTCTTTCCTTTGAAGTGCATCTGTCCCCACTAACCCCCTCCGACCTCCAATGGGTGTTGTCTATGACCGCCAGGGCCTGCCCCCGCCTTTCTTGCCACTTTGGGTTCCTGGGTTTTCCATTTCTTTCACCGACATCCCCCCTTCATCTGGGAGACTTCAAAAATCCCAATCACACCCCCCACTCTGTTCCAACAAACTCCTTTCACTTGCTCCTCTTCGACCTCTCCCCTGGGCCTCAGGGGCCATCCAAAGATGGCAACACGGACCTCATCTTTTTCCCCCCTTTCCCCCCATCTGACTCCTAACTCTCCACACCCCCTTTTCTGCCCCACCTCTTTCCTTCACCACTATTCCCCCCCACCCGCTCCTCCTGTTATATCCCGTTGACCCTGCAGGGAATTTCAAAACTCAGCCTTCACCCCTCTCTTGATCTCTTGCACTCTTTCCCTTCCCTCATTTATGACCCCGACGCGCCCCACTTTTACAACCAAAAATCATCACCCCCCTTGACTCATCCTCCTCTACACACAAAGAACCCGCAAAACAACGACAACCGGCACACAGACCTACCAAAAAAGCTAGGGCGAGCTTTCAAATTGTGGAACGCCGCTGGAAGAAAACTCACTCATTGATGATTTGCCCTTTTACAAACATCACGCAGCATTAAGTCTGCACTCGCCTGAAAAGGAATTTTTTTTTTGTGTTTTTTTTTTTTGGGGGGGAATTTTGTTTAAGGGGGGGTGTGTTATTTGGTTGGGGGGGGGGGGGTTTTTGTTTTTGGGTTTTGTTTTTTTGTGGGTGTTTTTTGGGGGTTGTTTGGGGGGGGGGGGGGGGGGGTTGTGTGTTTTGGGGGTGTGTGTTTTTTTTGTTTGGGTTGTTTTTTGTTTGTTTTGTGTGTGTGTTTTTTTTTTTGTTTTTTTGTGGGTTTTTTTGTGGGGTTATTGTTGGTTTTTTTTGGTTTTTGTGTATCGAATTATTATAAATAATATTTAGGTGGGGGTGGGGGTTGGTTTTTTTTGTTTGGGGTTGGTTTTTGTTATTGTTTGTTGTTTTGTTGGTCTGTGTGTTTTTTTAATTTGGGGTAAAAAATAAAATATATTATATAAAATAAAAATGGTAATGATAAATGGAATCTAAGAAATGAATTTAGTTATTATTTAAAGTGGTTTTGTAAGGTGTTTTTTATATAATTAAATATGTTTGGTTATAATTTAAAAGAAAAAAAAAAAAAAATATTGAGAAAAAAAATTAAAATAGGATAAAAAATAAAATATGTGGAACAAACAACATTTCACCACTCTCATATCCTCCCTGACCCACAACCCCAACAAATATTCAAAACCCTTCAACTCTCTTCCCTCCACCAACACCTCCTCCGCCCATCCCCTCCTTACCTCCGAGCAAAGCCATTCACTTCCTCGCAAAGATCAACCCCAAACAGAGCAATGTGCAAGAGAGGAAAGCAAAACGCTCTTCACCCTTGTTCCAATTCAAGGTCAACTACCAAAACTCAATACCTCTTCTAAGAATGTTCACGTGTAAATGGAGAAGAGTCCCGTAAGAAAGCCCGCGTATCCAGACGAGTCAATACAACAATAAATCCAAAAGGAAGAAGTTCTCCAGCTCTCCCATCTTCATATTAGTAAAACAACATTATTTCATAGAAGCTTAAAAATCCATAAATACACAAAACAACAGCTTACGCGTTTCGGTTAACTTAACCTTATTCATAAGCATGAACACATTTTACAAAATACACAGACTATATAACCCTTATCCGGAAAATGACAGAATACCCCCCACGCTCATGTATCACATGATGTCACACAAAACGTTAATGACAAATAAAAACACATTAAAAGGAGTACTGACAATATGATGAATTTCTGATAAGTAAACCACAAAAATCAATTCATAAATTAAACCATACGTACCCTAGTGTTTAATTAATAAAAATCTCAAAATGCCTCTCGATTAAAATAGGTTGTATCAGTTCCCCCCTCGGGGACAGAGCTTTACCTTCTCTATGCCAAAAAATTGAAAATTATATAAATGACACTGTTGTGAATTGGTTTGCAAATGCTTAGATGCCCCGCCCTGAGATGCTTACATGACCCGTATGTACATATAATATAAGATATGTTCATGAAATTCTGACGTTTTAATTTTCTGATGGTATGACCCAATACCATAAAACACATTCTCGGCATCCTGATAGCATAAACACTACTGTCTTCTTGAAATACAATTGAATTTTAAAAAAAGACCCCCTAATTTCCCCTATTCGGTAATATACAATCTCCCTGTCGAGCCGAAAAATGTGTGACATGTCTCTAGTGTAATTGACACAATGTTGCAATCGCAAACCCCCTGCACCTGAAAATTTAGCCTTATAACTATAGCCAAGTAGGTGTCCTGTGTAACATCATTAAAGAAGACTAGGTGACAACATTCAACGCTAAAGATTTGGCCACGCCTTGGCACATATCTTACCCCTCCTTCTAAAATCTTTGAAATCTTCGCTGTTATATATCCTGGCACAGAACAGGTAGATTTTTCTGTATAGGTAGTTTCACAATTTGCTTGTACTGTGATTACTATAGTGCCTCGTGGCAGAAAGTCAAAGGAGTTCTGCAGTTGCGCATTCTGGTTTTATTTGGGATTAATAATAGTCGATCAAATCCTCTCGTATTTCATCTTTTGTCATAAGTGCTGAGCCTATCGATTTCCATTTGGGGGTAACCCCTTTTTTTTCTAAAGCGTATTTTTGAATGATATTATATTGTAAATTCAATTCCTTGTTGTCCAAACACAGCCTTCTGTCTCTGACAAACTCAGCTCCCCAACAGGTATCATTGCATTTCTAAAAGTGTGATCTAGGATGATTACTTCTGGCGTGCAAAACTGTATTGCCCAGCAACACTCTTTCTATACAAAGAAGATACATACCATGTTGCCCTTAACATACAGTGACGTCCAACGAAATAGATAGTTACAATTAGTTCTTTTATTAGTAAGTACTTTCAAATTTAACTGCATTGATGTTCAAATACATACAAATTTGTCAGCATCCAAATCACTGTCCCTCACCACAACCACCAAGACATCGTCGATAAATCTACCAAAAACATATTTTATATTTCCAAAAAGGGTTAATATTGTTGAAAAAATATATTTCTCCTCCCACGCAGCTGCCATAACTACAGATTGGCCAGGGAGGGGAAGAATATGTCTCCCATAGGAGCACCCTGTAACCTGTAAATGAATAAACCCCATTAAAAATAAAATAATTGTGTTTAAGAGAGTAAAAAAATCAATCAGATCTGTAAAACAGATTCAGATAAATTCTTCTGAATACGAATTGTCACTATATTGGTTGTGGTTCCAGAGCATTAGTGCCAGATCATTGCGGGGATAACAGAATATACAAATAGCAACATCGCATGTCATTCCATAGAAAATTTTCTTTCCACCAAAATGCACTGATGTCTCAAAACTGTGTACTGTCCTTTATATAACTCGGGCTGCACACAACTAAAGGTTGCAATATGCTATCTACCCAGGCGCAAATTCTCTCATTTAAGGGGATCCAATGCCCGCTATAATGGGCCTCAAGTGGGTCACAGGTGGCAGACTTAGTACTTTCGGGAGACCATGGAAGATAGGTGTCATTGAATTATTCGCACCATTAAATACTTAAGTTGTCTATCATCTAATTGACTCCCATGATATAATCCTTCCTTAAGTAAATCATATAGAATGTATACTATACTCTTGTGTGGGATCACTTTTAAGCCTCATATTAATTGACTTATCCTCTAAAATTTCTAAAGCGGCCTGTTTGTATGCCTCACTGTCGCATAACTAGACACCTTGCCGCCCCTTGTCCCGTCCATCTTAATTACATGTTATTTTTCCTCTCATCACTAGTTTAGAGCAGTATCCCTGTTTTTTGGATAAATTGATACAAAATCATCATTTAGACACACTTCAGCATGTAGATCCCTTAGCTCCCTTTACCATAAAAACTGGAAGTATCGAAGGCTTCCGGTACGTGTCCTGATGTGGTAAAATAAGAGTTTTCGGGAATAAGCAACTATAGCCGCCCCCAATTGTGTATACCCTAGTAGAATTACTATTAACCTCCTCAGAATCTAAGGTCTAATAAAGCATTTGTATGTCCTCAAAAGGTAACTCCAATATATTCATTGTCGCCTTTCACTATCATTTCTTTATATATAATTATTTTCAACATATAACCCTTTATTTTGGAAATATAAAATAATTTTGAGTAGATATTAGTCGACGGATGTCTTGGATGCGTGATGGGAGAGGGCATGTTGAGTTGGATGACTGACAAATTTATGTAAGTATTGTGAACATTCAATGAGATTAAAAATTTGAAATGTACTTCTACTAAAAGCAAATGTACTATCTATTTCTTGGACGTTCATCTGTATGTTAAGGGCAACATTGATGTACTGTCTTTGTATATGTCAAGAGTGTTGCGCAATACAGTATTTGTCACGCCAGACGATTTAGATCCTCCAGACCGACACTTTAAAAGCTAATACCTTGTTTGGAGGAGTTTGTCAAGCCAGAATGAAGGCCTGTGTTCTGGACAACAAGGAATTGAATTATACAAAATAATATCATCAAAATTGCTTAAAGTAAGTGGGGGTTACCGCAAATGGATTACTTCGATAGGGCTCAGCACTTAGTGATCAAAGAGAAATGACTAAGGATTATGATCTATAATCATAATCCAAAAAAACCAGAATGGAATGACCGAACTCCTTGAGCGATTTGCCACCTCATAATATACCGGTACAAGCAAATAGTGTGAAACTTTATACAGAAAAATCTACCCTTTTCTGTGCCAGGATAGTATAACAGCGAAGATTTTAGATAGGAGGGGTATGATATGTGCCCAGTACGTGGCAAATCTTTAGGGCTGATGATGTTTGTCACCAAGTCTCTTGTAAAGATGTTACCACAGGACACCTCTTGGCTATCAGTAAAGGTAATTTCAGTGCAGGGGGTTGGCATTGCACAATGTGTCCATACACATAACTTGTCACACATTTTTCGAGCTCAGACAGGGAGAATTGTATACTGACCTAGAATAGATCTGGGTTTATCAATTGTAATTTAGGAAGCATTGAGTATATGCATCAGATGCGAGAATGTGATTTAATGAAGGTGGGTAATTCAATACCATCAGAAAATTTAATACGCAGAATTTAGAACTATATCTCTCATATATTAAGATACGGACATTAAGCATCTCGGGGGCATCTAAGCACTTTTCAACCATTCACAAAGGTGATTTATCTCATTTTCAATTTTTTGGCATAGAGAAGGTAATGTATGTTATTTACGGATAAGGGATATATAGTCTGTGTTTTTGTACAATAGTTCATGCTATGAATAAGGGTTAAGTTACCCGAAACTCTGTAAGCTATTGTTTTTGTGTCGTCTATTATGGATTTTAATTCATTTTGGGGGGTTTTTTTTTAGTGTGTGTGTGTTTTTTTGAGTGGTGTGTGTTGGGGTGGTATTTCATGGGAGGCGGGGGGGGGGGGGTTTTTTTGTGGGGTGTTTGTGTTTTTTTTTCTATTTTTTTTTTTTTTTCTGTTTTTGTTTTTTTTTTGGGGGGGGGGGTTTTTTTGTTGGGGGGGAAGTGTATTTTGTTTTTTTGTTTGGGTGTTAGTTGTTTTTTTGGGTGTGAGGGTGTTAGTGGGAAGGGGTGGAGTATATTATGTGTTTAGATAAAGATGTAAAATAATAAAGAAAGTAAATTATAAAGATTAGGAAAAGGTTAGGGAGAAAATTGTAATAGATGTATTAGAGAATAGGGTATGTAATTTGAATTAAGATATTAAGGATAGTTTAAAAGGATTAAAAAATATTAAATGTAATACGTGAGTAGTTAGTAAGGAAAGATAAAATATAGTATAAGTGATTGTTAATATGGATTATTACATTAAATGAAGGTTGTTTTATGGATTCGTTATAGATAATTTAATTTATTTTAATATAAATTGTATAAAAGAATATATGTAATAATTATATAAAAATATAAAGATGAACGGGGAGGAAATTAGAGGAGTGATAATAATACGTATATATTAAGATGTAATCAAAAATATAATAATAAGATAGTATTGAAAAAATAAATATGGTTTATGAAAAATACACTAGAATGTAAAAGAAATACAAAAATTATAGCTTGTGATAAGGATAGGATATAGATCAAGTACTACTTATGTGCTATATAATATAATAGACTACATGAGTTGAAACTGTCGACGCATATCCCTCCTGCTACAGATCCTCTCCTCACTCGGCATCACAAGACTTGGCGCCCTTTCCTGATCTCCTCGTACTCACAGATCGGAACTTTTCGCGTCTCTCACCCACCTCCTCCACCCGGCTCTCTCTGTTGTGTCCCTCAAAGGGTCATCCTGGGCCCACTACCTCTCTATCTCACATCTCTTTGCCCTCTGTCAGCTCATAGGCCTCACATGGCTTTCATTACCACCTGTATGCTGAAGATACCCATACTCTACATCTCCGTCCAATGTCACTTCTCTACTCTCCCTGATCCCGTGACTGTCTGTTCCTCCTTCTCCTCCCTTTCTCTCACCCTTCTCCTAAATACTAATGTGGGAAAACAGAACTCATCATCTTTCCACCGTCCTACTCCATCCCTCCACCTGATCTGTCTATCTCAGTCACCGGCTCTACACTTTCACCGTTCCCACAAGTCCGCTGCCTTGGGGTAATCCTAGACGGCTCCGGCTCTATCTTTCAAACACACATTCCAAACTCTCACCTCTGCCTCCGTCCTCCACCTGAAAACATCTCTCAGCATCCGCTCATTCTCACTACGACACTTACAAAAATGCTGGGTCCATGCCCGTTGTCATCTCCCACCTAACACTGCAACATCTTCTCAGTGGCCTCCCAGCTCAGCACCCTCTGCTCCCCTCCAATCCATCCTTAACTCTGCTGCCCTCTTAGTCCACCTCTCTCCTCGTACTCCTCTGCCTCTCCTCTGCCAATCGCCTTCACCTGGCTTCCCATTGCCCAGCGAATTCATCTCAAGCTACTAAACCATGCCGACAAGTGCTCTCCATGACGCTCTCCCCTCCATATCATGCTCTGCCTAATATTCCAAATATCTCCCCCCACGCACTCTCCGCTCCTCACGTGCCTTCTCCTCTCTCCCCCCTTATCATCTCCTCACGACCAACCGACTCCAAGACTTACTCCTGTGCTTCGACCCCACACTCTGGAACTCACTGCCCCAAACACTCAGACTCTCCTCCACTTTCACCAGCTCAAAAGCAACGCTAAACCCAGTTTTCTTACAGGCTTGCCTATAACCTGACATTAAACTAGACCTTTCTGTCTCTACTGCCTCCACAGACATCGTCTGCCCCTACTCCTTGTCTCTTTCCCCTCCTTGTAGATTTGTAAGGCCCTCGCGGTATGGTCCTCTCTCCCTCTGTCGTGCCAATTTGTCATATATCCCTATCACTGTACTCTTTTGACTTATGGTAAGTTAGCACCCCTCGACATGTACAGCGCCCTGGAATCAATGGCGCTTTAAAATAAATAATAATAATATAGATAATAATTGTCTAGTTCGATCTCTCCACATTAATCACATTCAGACTTGTTTTCTGAGTTTTTAATTAATTTTTTTATCTTTCAGGTTTTTCTATTTCATTTTTTTCTTTTGTCTGAGATAAAAATAATAAAAAATGGCCAACAAAGACCTTACTTCTGACCAGCGATTTAGCCGGGTCACCAAAGACCCAATATTTTGGGAGATGCCGTAAAGCAGAAAAAAATTAAGATTGATAAGCGTTTCCAGGCTATGTTCCATGACAAGAAGTTCAATCTGAAATACACCGTGGACAAACGGGGGCGACCCGTGAGTCACAACACCAAAGAGGACGCGAAACGCCTACATGATCTTTCTCGATTCAGACGAGTTATGTGATTGATGATGGAAATAACAGCCTAAGAGGAAGAATTTATAGACCGAAGTTAAATGGAAGGAAGAAAGCAAAACATAAAGGAATATGTAAGTGAAATCCAAAGAAACTGCTCCAAAAATAATAATCAAAGAGAGAAAAGAAGCAAAAACATCTGAGAAAATGAATAAAAACAAAGAGGAGAAAAACCTAAAAACTAAAGGGAATAATCTGTCAAAACAAATCAAGGATGAGAAGAATCAATAAGAGATGTTAGGAGCCCGTCTACCAAGCGTGTGTCCCCGCCAAAATAGTGGCTAAAAGAAACTCTGTTAAAATTTTAATAGAGACGCAAGAGGAGTCGGAGGAAGAATCAGGTACTGTGTAAATGTGAAGGTCTGATCCAAGCAAAACTGATACCTTGTATTATGTGCGGGCCTGAGAGAACAGGGAATAAATTGAGATCTATTTAACCGATTCTCCATTAATTCTTAGCACCGCCCTCCTTCCCACCAGCCTACACAAAGGCATAGTACAGGGTACCAGTATTACTTGGAGCGCCCCTTTAGCTATTTGTATTTAAGTTTTTTCATCCCTACTTTACAAAATTTTTAATTTATGTTTTTGTTAAAGGGGTTTTGCCACAAATACATTTCATGCCTGGTTTGTCCTGCTTCAGCTTTCAGTGTGCTCAAAAATGGGGCATGTATGAATCGTTTTAACTGCATAACGTGACAGCAGGCTTGACATCACCATGCCTTTCCCCATAGTGTGCTCACTCTAGTCAAACAAAGGTCTGTTTATGTGAAAAGATGCGAGTAGCTACAATATAGCTGCATGGTTAGCACTTCTGCCTTCCAGCATATAGGTTCAAAGTTCAAATCCCTGCAGAAGCCAAACATATGGTTGTCTTAGTCCATATACCTTATTGAGGTGTTTTTTTTTACCTATATGCACTGTTTGACTAATTACTAAGGAGTAAGGAGGACAGAAGTAGAATGATAACACCTGGGGTTGAACACTTGCTCAGCAGTGAGTGTGTGTGATTACTAAGCAGGGTAGAGTCTGACTGTAGCTGCCCAAGAGGAGAAGTGATGTCTGAGCATGTGCGGTCAGGACTGAGGAGCTCTCCTCACTGGTTTTATCCCCTTGCAATCTATAGGCCTAAGTTATGTCTTGCAATAAATTCGAGAGGGCCGTGCATGAATAAGGAATTGAAACACTACTAGAGTGAGTTATGCCTCACCCTCTCGGGCCTCGCACTGTGCAGAATACAAGTTATCAGTTTTCTTTGGCATATACCTATGAATCTACACTCCAGGTTAAGCTGATATACTGTGTTATGTCATATGCAAGGCTTGTGAGGTTGGCACTTGACATAAGGATTTAAAGAGAACCTTAAGCCATTCCTGACGTGTGTGTGAGTGAGTAAATCCTTGTGTTCTTTATGAAATAACAATTTTGGAGCATCTTCCCTTATAACTCTGTGTTGTATTGTTCCTCTGTTAGTCCTTCTAAAGGTTTATTACTGAATCTGTCAGATGGGTGTTGCCAATTGGGGAGGGTTGTTCCTTCACAGTCTGATGTTGTCCAATCAGTGTGGGCAGGGCAGGGCTGTGGAGTCGGCAAACCTCCAACTCCTGACTCCCTCATACATGGCGCATGTTTAAGTGATAACTTTACTGTAGTAAAATGGTAACATCAGGCTGTTTATCACCTTATGATACAATAATCAAGCTATTTAGGTAGAAAAGACAACGACAAGCAAAATGGTAACAATGGTTTGGATCTTTTTAAACATTTGGGGGTAAGTTTAAGAAAAAGCTGTATTTGTATCCAAGTCCAGTCTGCACCAACATTGGGAATGTGTAGAAGAGACCTGGGATCAGATTTTGGTCAAGACCTGCTCGAATCCGATTCAGAGTCCAGAAGGATTCAGACAGTATTGAAAACCAAAGGTGGATTTACCAATTACTAACAAAATAATAAAAATTAACACTTGATTTTTAGGGTCAAAATTGTAACTAAGCAGATGCTAAATACTTGCAAGTCAAATTTATGTATAATATGGGTCAGATGACTGTATATACAATTACAGTAGCCTCATGTACAAAGCTGTAGTGGATGGTGAGATATGGAGCCTGAAAGTCACAAGTTCAAACCATTGTTACCATTTTGCTTGTCGGTGTAAAATATATTTATTGGACATGACTTTAGGACACAAAAAATTGTAAATATGCAAAACACTGCAGGAACATTTGTGGAGTCTCTGAATTTGTTCTGAGAAATAGTATTGCCTCCATCAGATCCTGCATACATGATCTCATGTCTGATATCATTATTTCCAGGCTAGAGAACGGCCTCTCTACACTAACTTGGGTTGGGGGCAAAGCAACATCTCTAACAATGTCAGGTTATAAAGGAATTGCCTCAGCCACAGTCAGGTTTGATGAATGGTTGAACTCTTCTACTTCTTTGAAAGCAGGTGAAAAATTTTTCTGAAATCTGTTTGCCATGGAGCGGGATCTTTTCCCCTGGGGCAGCGCTTTGCCTGCTCCATGTCATCAATTACACTCCTCATGTGATAAGGCAGAAGATATGGGAGCAGTAGCACTGGCTGGACCCAATTCCTCTTGCTCTTTGCATCGAACTAACTGGACCAACTTATTATATATTTTGGGAGTCAGAGTTGGTCCATTTTATGATGACTCTGACTCCTGCAAAATAGCCTCTGACTCCACAGCCCTGGGGCAGAGACACACTGCTCTGAAAACTCCAATGGTAACACCCATCTGATTCAGTAATATATTTCTGGAGGGAATAATAGAAGTACAGCACAACACAGAGATATAAGAGAATTGTAATTTCACAGGGAACACAAGGATTTACTAAAATAGGCGCTTCGTGCCGCTCGGCTACACTCAGAACACCCATTCGTGTCTGTGAGAGAGTCCCAACCACCTCTGCGTTCACAACTGAGAGGTTTTTGGGGCTCCTTTAGGAGATAGATGTGGATCCCAGAGGTGGGACCTGCACTTTTCAGACAATGATAGCCCAACCTTAGCAATAAGCTATCATTGTTTGAAGTGAGACAACCCCTTTTAAAAAAAAAAAAAAAGGGAGATGGACTATCCCTTTAAGAACTTCAATAGAGAAGTTGTGCACCCTAATGCTAATAACAGTCCTGCAGAGATCCTTTAGGGCTTGTCCCCACGGCACGGGTTTTCGGCCTGAAAAACCGGACAAAAATGAGCACAATTGTGCTCTATGGAAAACCCGTGCAGCAGTCCCCACTGTTTGCGGTCCGGCCGCAAAACATTGAGCAAGCACAATCTTTGAGCAAGCACCGGCCGTGGGGACGGGCACAAAACAGGACAAATATCGGCCGGCAAACCGGCCGGTATTTGTCCTATGCCGTGGGGATGCGCCCTAAGGCTATGTTCACACGGCTTAAAATGGGACGTATTTCAGTCCGTAATTCAGTCCTTAGTGCGCGAATTACGGCTGGAATCCGTCCCAGTCATTACGGTAATCCACAGTTCTCATAGAGAACTATGGATTACGTCTCCTCTCCCCGCTCGGCGAATACGCCGCAGGGGGAGATGAGTGACATGTCATTTACTAGCGGCGTATACGCAACGCTAGTAATAATAGTCTATGGGCCGGCGAGGTGCCGGCTCCCCGCTCCCGCTCCGCCCCCGGCCACACGGCGTAAGTGCGGGGCGTAATTACATAGCCTTAATGTGGTTAATTGTTCCCTAGTTTGGTTTGTGGTCAGAAATCTCAGAACATGTCCTCACCAAACCTACCAAGTCCTGTTTTTCTTAGGATGACAATCTTTGAGCACATTCGTGGGTTATCCGCGTTACTTCAGTAGGATCACTTGCCATGGATTGTCCATTGTTCTGATCCTCTCCAGAATACTCTCACACCTAATTGATTATACCCTTGCAGGGCTCGAAGATGAGAGCGATCAGTTCAGCAATGACGAGCCTGGTTCTGATGAAGAAATGAGCGGTGTGGAACTAGAGGAAGATGAGGAAAGTGATGACGAAAGTGAAGATGATGATGATGATGAAGGAGAAGAGTCCGAAGAAGCAGAGGAAGACGAAGGGGACAGCTCTGGAGAAGACGAGGACAGTGACATTGGTCCAGATCTGGCCCGAGGTAAAGGAAACATTGAAACAAGTTCTGAAGAGGAAGATGATGATGATGAGGAGGAGGAGGATGACTTGTCAAGAAAAGAAACTGAAATTGAGCATTCTTGGAGAGAATTGGACAAAGATGCACCTCGTGGGAATGAGGTAATGGTCACAACACCTTGAGCCTAGGTAGATAATGAAAATGCAGCTCAAGCAATGTTTTACATCGATTTAAAGAGAACTTCTCAGGTGGCTTATTATGCCCTGTCTGAGAGCAGGATGTGATGGAGAGAAGCAGATCTCTGATATATAGGGTTATATGATAGAGGGAGAGAAGCGAGCTCTGTGGATATATTAGATTATAGGATAAGAAGGATAGAAGCTGACTCCTGTGACATATAAGTGGATATACTATGAGAAGAAGCTGAGCTCTATGATATATAGGGTTAGATGATAAGGAGAGAAGCCTGAGCTCTGTTATATATAGGGTTATATGACAAGAGGAGAGGCGAGCTGAGCTCTGTGATATATAGGGTTATATGGATGAGGGAGAGGAAGCAGAGCTCTGTGATGATATAGGGTTATATGATAGAGGAGAAAAGCTGAGCTCTGGTGATATATAGGGTTAATATGATAGAGGAGAGAAGCTGAGCTCTGTGATATATAGTGGTTATATGATAAGTGATAGAAGCTGAGCTCTGTTGATAAATAGGTTTATATGATAGAGGGATAGGACAGAGCTTTGTGATATAAAGGGTTAAATGATATAGTAGAAGAGCTACTCTGTGATATATAGGGGTTATATGATAAGGGAGAGAAGCTGAGCTCTGTTATGTATAAGAGCGTTATAGATAGAATAAAGAGCTGAGCTCTGAGATTATATAGGATTATATGACAGAGGAGAGAACTTGTAGCTCTGTGATATATAGGGTTATATAATAGAGAGAGAAGCTGAGCTCCTGTGATATATAGGGTTATATGATAGAGGGAGAGAAGCTGATGCACCTGCGATATAATAGGATTATATAATAAATTGAGAGAAGCAGACTCTGTGAATATATAGGTTTATATTGATAAGGGAGAGAAGCTGAGCACTGCGGATATATAGTATTATATAATAGAGGGAGAGACGCTGAGCCTGTGATATATAGGGGTTGATATAATAGAGAGAGAAGCTGAGTCTCAGTGATATATAGGGTTATATGATAGAGGAGAGAAGCTGTGCTCTGCTACATAATTGGTTTTATTATAGAGGGAGAGAAGCTGAGCTCTGTGATATATAGGGTTATATGATAGAAGAGAAGAGCTGAGCTCTGAGATATATATGATATAAGACAGAAGGAGAGGAAGCTGAGGCTCAGTAATATATAGTGTTTAAATAATAGAGGAGAGAGCGGAGCTACCTGTGATATATAAGAGTTATATTTATAGAGGGAAGAGAAGCATAGCACTGTGATGATTAAGGGTTATGATGATAGAAGAAAGATGCTGAGCTCTGATATATATAGGATAATATGTACAACAGAGGATAGAAGCTAGAGCTCTGTGATATATAGGGTTATATAATAGAGTAGAGAAGCTGAGCTCTGTGATATATAGGGTTAAAATGATAGAGGGAGAGAAGCTGAGCACTGCTATATATAGGATTTTACTAATAGAGGTGGAGAGAAGCTGAGCTCGTGTTGATATCTAGGGTGTTATGATAGAGGGAAGAAGCTGAGCTCTGTGATATATACGGGTTATATAATAAGAGGAGAGAAAGCTGACCTCTGTGATATATAGGTTAATATGATAGAGGAGAGAATGCTGAGTCCTGTGATATACTAGGGTTATATATAGAGGAGAGAAGCTGAGCTCTGAGATATATAGGGGTTATATGATAGAATGAGCTTGAGCTCCTGAATATATAGGGATATATGATAGAGGGAGAAGAAGCTGACTCTGTGATATATAGTTGTTTAAAATAAAAGAAGAGATAGCGTGAGCTCTGTGATATATAAGGTTATAAGATAGAGGTAGAGAAAGCTGTTCTCTGTTATATATAGGGTGTTATGAAGAGGAGAGAAGCGAGCTCTGTGGATAATAGGGTTATATGATAAGGAGAGAAGCTGAGCTCTGTGATATATAGGTTATATGATCAGAGGGAGAGAAGCTGAAGCTCTGGATATATAGGGTTATATGATAGAGGGGAGAGAACTGAGCTCTGGGAATATATAGGGATATATGATAGAGGAGATAAGCAGACTCTGTGATATATAGAGATTAAGATATAGATAGAGAAGCTGAGCTCCTGTTGAAAAAGTGGTTATATAACAGAGAGAAGCTGAGCTCTGTAGAAATATAAGGTTATATGATAGAGGAGAAAGCCTGAGCTCTGGGATATAATAAGGGGTTATAATGATAGAGGAGAGAAGCTGAGCTCTGTGATATATAGGGTTTATGATAGAGTAAAGAAGCTGAGCTCTGTGATATATATGGGTATTATATGATACAGGGAGAGGAGCTGAGCTCTGTGATATAAAGGGTTTATATGATAGAGGAGAGAATGCTGAGCCTGTGGAATATATCAGGGTTTATATATGAGGAGAGAAGCTGAGCTCTGTGATATTCGGGTTATATATAGAGGGAGAGGAGCTGAGCTCTGAGATATATATGGTATATGATAGAGGAGAGAGCTGAAGCACTTTTATATATACAGGGTTTATAAGATAAGAGGAGATGAGCATTGAGCTCTGATATATATTGTTGATATGAAAGAGGGAGTGAAGCTGAGCTTCTTGTTATATATGTTTATTATGATACGAGGGATAGATGCTGAGCTCGTGATATATTAGGCTATATGAATAGAGGGAGAGGAGCTGAGCTCTGTGATATATAGGGTTATATGAAGAGGGAGAGAATTGATCTCTGTGATAATATAGGGTTATATGATAGAGGGAGAGGAGCTGAGCTCTGTGATATGTAGGGTTATAGATAGAGGAGAGAGGAGCTGAGCTCTATGATTATATACGGTTATATGATAAGGAGAGAAGCTGAACTCTGTGATATATAGGGTTATATGATAGAGTAGTAGAAGCTGAGCTACTGTATATATATGTTTATATATATGAGGGCGAAGGAGCTGAGCTCTGTGATATATAGGGTTATATGATATAGGGAGAGGCGCTGAGCCTCCTGTGGATATATATGGGTTTTATATGATAGAGGGAGAGGAGCTGTACTCTGGAATATAATAGGTATATGATACCGGGAGCAGGAGCTGAGCTCTGGTGTATATAATATGTTTTATAAGATAGAGGAGAGAAGCTGAGCTCTGTGATATATAGGGTTATATGATAAGAGAGGAATAGAAGACTGAGCTCTGTTAATATAATGGTGGTTAATGAATAAAGGGAGAGAACTCTGATCTCGTGATAGATAGGGTTATATGATTACAGGGAGAGGAGCTGAGCTCTGGGATATATAGGTGTTATATTATAGAGGAGAGGAGCTTTGAGCTCCTGTGATATATAGGGTTATATGATACAGGGAGAGGAGCTGAGCTCTGTGAGTTATATAAGTTTAAATAAAGAGGAGAGAAGCTGAGCTCTGTGATATATAGGGTTATAGTTACAAGGAGAGGAGCTGCAGCTCTGGGATAATAGGGTTTATATGATAGAGGTAGAGGAGCTGAGCTCTAGTGATATATAGGGTTAAAATATACAGGGAGAGAGCTGACTCTGTGATATATAATTTTTTATATGATAAGGAGAGAACCTGAGCTCTGTGAAATATAGGGGTTATATGATAGATGGAGAGAAGGCGAGAGCTCTGTGATATATTATTTATATGAAGAGGTGAGATAAGCATGAGCTCTGTGGATATATATGTTATATTATAAGAGGGAGATGGAGCTGAGCTCAGTGATATGTGGTTATATGATAGAGGGAGAGGAGCAGAGGCTTCTATGATATATACGTGTTATAGGAAAGAGAGAGAAAGCTGAACTCTGAGATAAATATGATTATAGTATTAAAGAGGATAAGAAGCTGAGCTCTGTGTAATATATATGGTTTTATATGGATAGAGGAGAGGAGCTGAGCTCTGTGATATATAGGGTTATATTGATAGTAGGAGAGAGCTGAGCCTCAGTGATATAGAGGTTTATTAGATATAGGAGAGGAGCTGAGCTCTGTGATATATAGGGTTATATGATACAGGGAGAGGAGCTGAGCTCTTGTGATAAATATGTTTTATATGATAGAGAAGAAGCTGAGCTCCGTGATAGATAGGGTTATATGATAGAGAGAGAAGCTGAGCTCTGTGATATATATGGTTATATGATACAAGGGAGAGAAGCTGAGGCTCTGTGGAAGATATGGATAATATGATACAGGGAGAGGAGACTGAGCTCTGGTATATAAAGGGTTATATGATAGAGGGAAGAGAGCTGAAGCTCTGTGAAATATAGGGTTAATATGATACAGGGAGTGGACTGACTCTGTGGATATATTGTTAATATGATATAGGAGAGAATCTGATCTCTGTGATAGAAGGGTTATATTGTCTAGACCAAGATGGTGTGTTCAATCGCTCCCACTATGCCTCAAAAAGACCGGAGGGTCCAAAGAACATAAGAAAACTGGAGACCAAAATAGGCGCCCAACATATAGTGTAAGTATATTCGCACAAAGGGTAATAATATATTGATATAAACGACTCACCTGACTTGTTGTAAGGATATGGTACAACTGCATACAAAATGCATGTGGTTATGGCTTTCACACTTTCAGCAGCCAGTGACCACCAATGTCACTCCTTACACTCCACACCGCAAGGCAAGAGGGTAATATATATCACCTTATGTCTGCTCCTGATTTATCAGTTGCAGACTCCAGTAGAGGTATAACTAGCGCTCGTGAAAAAAAAAGGCCTTTCCGTTCTTTTTATGGAAAGAATCAGATTCCCATCGATATTGTGAGAATTTTTATTCTTTAAAAACCGCAACAATATAAAATCAGATATAAAAGATAACCTCTACGCGTTTCGCACGCCTCGTCGCGCGCTTCCTCAGGAGTTTGAGCATAACAAAATATACATCATAACTTTATAGTCCACATAAGACCCACCCCTTCCTTAATATACAACAATCCTATCCATAACAAAGAATATATAACGTTTGCAACCTAAACCTACATTGCCCACATACATTAAAAAACATTCTGCTTACTATAAACCAATATCATCTTTTACAAAAAATACCCATGTGGGTTTATACTCACATATTATAATGTTTACGATGCTATACTTCTTTTCACTACCCCCGCTTGCCAGGAAACCGGCATCTCACCGGAAAGCGTAAGTACCACGTCATAGTAAGGGCATCCCGTTGAATCACTGTCCGCTGCTCCCGGCTTGACCGCCGCATCTCTATGCCAGTACTTCGCCCGACGAGACAAACAGGAGAGCACCATGCTAGATTCCTTTGAACACATTTAAAGGTACAGAGTACATGAATAAATTGGTGAACATACGGTATTCATTAAAACCTAAGGACAATTAAAACCTTTTTAGCAGGTAAAAGCATAAATATAAATTTCATAATTAAAATAAGTATTATAAATGAACTATTGTAATTACTGTTTCTTGGGCCTCATTATAAACTGCTGACTCACGTGTTAATTAAAAATCCAATACATTTCTTTGTTGATCAGGGCCTGGAGTCTATCTGAATGATTCCTCTGAAATAAAATCTAAAGGCTGAACTTGTAGATTATATCATTGTTCGCATTTCTTTTCCAACACATGCCTATGGAGACTGTATAACTGTTAATCTTATTTTATACTAAATTCTGTGGTTATTCATCCGTTGGAGTGTTTTGTGGTATCGTTTTTCTCCCAACGTAACTGTTTCAAACAGCACAGGTATGATATGACACACAAATGATGATTACAACATTGAGATTACTCTTAAACTTAAATTTCTCCCTTGTAGAATGGATACAAATTCGGTCCCTTCCTGCAACATATTGCAACACTTGCAGTGGGATATTTGAGCACTTTTTAACTCCTCCCCCTTGTTCATGTCCTTTGTTGTTACTGACGTGAACCTTTAACTGAACACATTTCACTGGTCGTGATGGGGCGACAATGTTCCTTAAGAGTTTTGGCCTCCCTATACTTTGATTTTTGTCCTATGGGATTTGTCCTTAATACGGGGTCGCAAGCGTAAGATCCCCCAATGTTTTCTGAGTCGAGTATACTTCGAGTGTTGTGAGTGTAATAGGTCGTTAATAAAATATTTTTTGAACAATTCTCCATCACTCGCCTGCTTTTTTTTAGAGAAGCAAAAATCTCTCTGTGTTTTTCTGTGAAGCTCTCTCCCTTGCCTCTCTATAAGTGGCTTTGGGGGTAACCCTTCTCTATGATCTATCAGAGAGAATTTTTTTTTTGGGGGGGGGGGGGGGGGGGGGTGGGGGGGGGGGGGGGGGGAAGAAAATTTTTTTTTTTATTTTTTTTTTTTTTTGTTTATTAACAATTTTTTTTTTTTTTTATTTTTTTTTTTTTTTTTTTTTTTAAAAAATAATGTTTTTTTTTTTTTTTTTTTTTTTTTTTTTTTTTTTTTTTTTTTTTTTTTTTAAAAAAAAAAAAACATTAGACCTTGTTCTTGAAAACATTGTCTGCATGCAATTTTTTCCGTAATAACGTCGGAACTGCCCAAAGGCAACGTTCCTTGTCCACTCTTGTAGTGAGGTGGTAAAATGTATAAAAATTGTTAGAATCCACTTGCTTAAAAAAAAAAGTGCGTTTTTGTGCAATTTTCCCTTCTCTTGGTATAAATTGAGGTCTAGAAATTGGAATATCCCCTATCACTAATAACAAGTGATGTGGTAACACCCCGCTGAATTAGTGTTGAAGGAATCATTTAAAAAAATTGACACCTCCTCCGCTTGTTGCCATTCCATATAAAAAACAAGTCATCTATAAATCTCTTATAATAGATGATCTTAGATGAATACCTATTATAGTCGGACAGAATATATAAATCCTCGAATTGGCCCATAAACAGGTTGGCCAGCGATGGGGCAACCCTTGTCCCCATCGCCGTGCCAACCTGCTGGTGATAATGGGGTACCATTCAATATTGATAAAAATTATTTTTAAGATTAGATTTAGCCCCTCCAACAAAAAGTGTCATTTTTATTTGCAGACAGATTCTTATCTCCCTCCAGATATAACTAACGCTGACGCCTAAGTGAGGTATGTTTTAGATATAGGAGGGTTATAAACCAACGACGTTCCATAGTCAAAAAAAAGATATGAATCCAACCACTCAGAATATCTGTCACCCATCCCTGATTGAGGTGATATATATATGGTAAAATATGATAAGAGGAGAGAAGCTGAGACTCTGATATATATAGGGTTTATTTTTTTTGGTTGTTTTTTTTTTTTTTTTTTTTTTTTTTTTTTTTTTTTTGTATTTTTGCCATTTTTTTTTTAGATTCTTTATAATTTTTTTTTTTTTTTTTTTTTTTTTTTTTTTTCTTTTTTTTTTTTTTTTTTTTTAGATTTTTTTTTTTTATTTTTTAATTTTTTTTTTTTTTTTTCTTATTTTTTTTTTTTTTTTTTTCTTTTTTTTTTTTTTTTTTTCTTTTTTTTTTGTTTTTATTTTTTTTGGTTTTTTTCTTTTTTTTATTTTTTTTTTTTTTGTTTTTTTTTTTTTTTTTATTATCTTTTTTTTTTTTTTTTTTTTTTTTTTTTTTTTTTTTTTTTTTTTTTTTTTTTTTTTTTTTTTTTTTTTTTTTTTTTTTTTTTTTTTTTTTGTCTTTTTTTTTTTTTTTTTTTTTTTTTTTTTTTTTTTTTTTTTTTTTTTTTTTATTTTTTTTTTTTTTTTTTTTTTTTTTTTTTTTTTTTTTTTTTATAAATCTATATGATAGAGGAGAGAGGCTGAGCTCTGTGATCTATAGGGTTTTATATGAATAGAGGAGAGAAGCTGAGCTCTGTGATATATAGGGTTATATGATAGAGGAGAAAGCTGAGCTCTGTAATATAAATGTTTATATGATAGAGGAGAGAAGGCTGAGCTCAGTGATATATATGTTTATATGATAGAGGGAGAGGAGCTGAGCTCTGTGATATATAGGGTTATACATACATGCCTGAGTAAAAAGCAGAGAAAATCTGTCAAATTGAAACTGAAAGCACTGCTGACCCCACCCACATATATTGATTGAAATCTCTGTACACAAACTGATGCAGGGAAAGCTGTCAATCACTGTATGTAGATTTTAAGGGGTTTTCTCACTACATGGATTGTTTTTTATGTTAAAGTGTCCATTAACAGTGTCCTACCTATTCCTAGATATCTCCACTTGTATGGGCTGCATCAGCTCCTCAGGTCGCTATAGCTACAGACCTGTTCCATGTCTCCTGATAGGCTGCCAGTTCTGGTCGCTATGGCTTCAGACCTGGTGTTCTCAGCAGCTCATCACTGCAGGCCAGTAGAAGCAGGTAAACATGTAAGAGGTAAGATGAATCGATGTAGTGAAACAACCCCCTTTAAGGAGTCTGGTCAGGATTTACTCTTCTTTTTATTCAGAAACCCTTCTCTAAGTCCTATAAATCTATATATCGCAGAGCTCATCTTCTTCCCTCCGTCACATCCTGCTTTTATTTTATTTTTGAATTCCTCAGCTGTGCATATGGGAAGATGTTTAGATCCATACGACAGAAAAAAACAAGCACGGTAATCACCAGCTAAATGACTAACAGACACATACGGGGGGAGAGAGCACCCTGTGTAGTGGGGAAAAAATTCCTAAATTTTCTAAAGTGCGGGTCCAGGAAGGGGCCCGATCTGTTGGACCACGAAGTTCTGAGATGTGAGACACCGCATTTACCAGATATTTATCTCTTATCCTATGGAAGATTTTTCCGCCCTTTTTTTTTTTTTTTTTTTTTTTAAATTCATTTTTCAAGTTTATAACTCTTTCAAAAATCAAAGCAAGCAATGTATATGTTGCCATAGATATCGTACGCAAAATATTCCATGCGTGTATCTGCATTAACATATCTGGTAAGTGATCTAGGAAATGTAGGTGTCAGTAGCCAGTTAGAGCATTCTACAAACCAGATTTATTTTCTTAGTAGGCAGCCAAGAAGATCACCCGAATACCAGGTGACGGCTGTGACTTTCTAGGTGTATCGGCTATTGAGAAGTTTTCAGCACCATAGTTACATAGTTTGTAAGGCTGAAAAAAGACGACGACCATCCAGTTCAGCCTATTGTGCTAAAGTATTGACCAGTCTTGGGCTATGTTCACATGGGGGAATTTTGGCGCGTATTTGGCGTCGTAAGCTATTTGCGCTCTAATATGAGTGAGATGCAATTACAGTAATAAACAACAGGGAAACCTAGAAAAGCATTTATGCTATCTACAATATATGAAAAAACTTTGAGGTTCTTGGTTCACAAAATATGTTTAAGCCACCCCCGGCTTACAACGGGACCTCAGTACGGATTGTCCTATACTATTCCTTCCTCTTACTTGGGTCCAGTTCAGACCTCTCATTGAGTCATCAGACTTCTATAATCCAGAGAGAAAAAAGGCACCAGCTATATAAGCAGACCGCACTGATCTAGTAACCTGTGCAGGTGGGCGGGGTGCAGAAAACCAAAAATGGAGGCATTCACTTCTCCCTGTTTAAGTTAAAAGCAATACTTGCCAAATGCAATATATAGTTCTGCACAAAAACCATTTCTGAAAAAACACAATGTGAACCCAGGTGTACCCTGGCATGGCTGAACTAGAGAACTATGGATTGCGCCTCCTCTCCTGCTCGTACAATACGATCGTATTGTACGCGTGGGGAGATAAGTGACATGTCAATTACTTACGGTGAATACGCTCCGCGAGTAATGACAGTCTATGGGGCCGGCGGGCTGCCGTCCCCGCGCAGCGGGAGTGCGCGCGCATCAGCGCGACTCCCAAATCACCCGGCGTAATTGCGCTTTACGCCCCACAATTACGCCGTGTGAACATATCCTTACTCTAGACGGGGAATCCAGACTAGCTGAATTCTTTTGTAAGGACTTGTTCACACGCGTTTTTGGATCCGTGTTGGATCCGAAAATCGCATCCAAAAACGCATTGGCGATCGGATCCTAAACGTATCCAACACGTATCCAACACGCAACAGCATGTTTGGATGCGTGTTAGATGCAGCAGGATCTCACCCTATAGTTTATAATACGGCTCCTGCTGCGTTTTCTGACCAAGAACTGACATGTCAATTCTTGGAACGGATCCCAAAGATGCAATGAGACACGCAGCAGCGATCACTCGTGTGAACGCCAATGAGTGTTTCATATTAAATCAGTGTAAATCACATTGCTATTTCTTAGATACGTGTTTGCGTCCGTTTGGGGGTCTGACAAACGGATCCAAACACGCAGCTAAAAGCGTATGTTCACACAGACTCAACACGCCGTGTGAACATACCCTAAGACAGCCACAGAAATGTAACATTCCCTGCATAGGTAACATGCTACCACCCTGAAAGGTAATGATAGATAGTAAATAAGGTGACATTAAAAGGGTTGTCCATGTTGTTAAAAAAAAGTATATTATGCCCCTGAGGCTGCATTAAAAAATAAAGTCTGCTACTTTCGAATGGGGGCGTCTCCACTGCAGCCTCTGATTTGAATGTAGCATGTGCCTATGACTTACCTTACCAGTCGGAAGCAAACCGTTCTGAACAGTGATGTAAGGAGAGGCACAGAACTGCTGAGGCCAAACATTAGAAGTAGGAAAAAAAAACCGCAGAAGACACGGCGCTGGAAGCGGAGACCGGGGGAAGGAGTTTTTCGAATGCGGCCCTAGGAGCATTGTTTTATTTTCTCTGTTGCATTCACAACCCCTGTAAGGCGTCCTTATTTAAGAGATTTCATAATTTATTTTTGTAGTTGTATGAACCTGCAGTGTAAGGTGATGTGAATGGTATCTGAGCACATAAATTGGGTTAATCACATAAATGTTCCTTTCTAGGTAACCAGGCGATTGGCTGTTTGCAACATGGATTGGGATCGACTGAAAGCTAAAGACCTGCTGGCACTATTTAACTCCTTCAAACCTAAAGGGGGGATTGTGTTTTCTGTAAAGGTAAGGTCATCATATGATAGGTTGGTAATGAGTTTTGACTTGACACCTAAATGGTTTTTTCAATGCTGCTGTTCCCGTTCCTGACCTGGTTTGTGCCAGCGGTGCATGTGCGGCTCTCTCTGTTTATTGCTATGGGAGTTCCAAGCAAGTGTTCTCAACTGTGTTTAAAACTGCCATATAGGTGAGAAGAGAGAGCCCCAGATATGTGGCCGGCAGAGACCAGGCCAGGACTGGAAGTAACCAGACGGAAATCATATTTGATGTTATAAATCATAGTGCAGCAAACTTTACCTTAAGGGCTTGTCCCCACTGCACCGATATGCGGATGGTTTTTCAGACGGTTTGCGGTTTTGCAAAGAGGTTGAAAAACCGGCCACGAACTTTTACATGGGGCTCTATGGGAAAACCCGTGCAGCAGTCCCCACTGCACTAGGTTTTCCGCCCGGCGAGTTTCCAGACCGCTAGCTGCCTGAAAAACATTCAACATGTTTATTCTTCCGTCCGTTCTTCCGTCCGGTTTTGGGATGGATTATGGACAAGTGAATGTGAAGGGGGGAAAAAAAGCCATCCTCCCACGGCCATGTGCACGGCACACAAACCGGACAAATACCGGTGGGATAAACTGACCGGTATTTGTCCTGTGCCATGTAAACGGGCCCTAACAGCTTCTATAAGATTTGCTGCTATAACCCTTTACTGAGGTTTGACGTCGATTTTTCTCATAATGTTGGTAAAGGTGTATGGAGCAGCTCACTTACTGAACCCGTCCGATGCCCTCCTGGTGCCAGCTGTTACCTACACCTGACATTTTCCACTAGCAAATGGGATCGGAGATAACTCTGATCCTGGACAACCAACCACTTATTTGCGACGATAAACACTGCAGCAGCATCTAAATGATTAAAAGATTATGCTGAGGCTGCTGAGGGGTTGTCATGGCTGTTGGGGGCCTAATGAAGGCCTTACACCTTAGTGTTCCTATTGTACTCAGGGTATAATAGGAAGGCCATAGTAGAGAGCTGTTCTGCTGTACAATTGTATTGCAAAATAGTGTTCAAGTTTTCAAGTACTCTAGTGGGACTAAAAGTACAAGTAAAAAAAAATATATATATATATTCTGAAACCCCCACCTTTTGCCATTTTACAAATAAGAAAACCAAATGGTGAATGTTTTGATTTCCCAATACATTATATTGTAAGGTCAATGGTACCAATAAAAAAGTACATCTTGTCCCACAAGAAATAAGTTATGGCACTTGGAAGGCAGGGATACGAAAAAAAAGAACGCAACGTTAACAAAAATCCCTGCGTCAGGAAGGAGTTAGCTGTCACGTTTGTTTGCTAAGCATCTAAAAAGCCCCTTAACAGGGTTTTCTCACTACAAAGCTTAGCCTTTCACATGTAGGGACAGATAATTGAAGACTTTTTCTAAATACATTGATCTTTTGATTTTACGTTAGTCAGGAGATGAGAGATATTTTATCTGCTCTGAGTGCACACAGGTTTCTATGGTTACGTGACCATAATTCTGTTATCCGATTAGAGCAGGGAGAGACGTTGGTTGGATAGCTCACTCCAGCAGACTATCTTTAGCAAGATTAGCGTTTAGTTACAGCTAACCAATTGCTTTCACTCCTCAGAGCACATGTACCTTTAGTTTACTGAATACTAGCTCTCCTGCTCTTGTCAGTGTCCTGACTCAGCTAGTTACAGAGAAGCTAAATTTGCTAATCATTGCTATAAAACCACCCACAGGCTGATTAGACCTGAGTGAAAGGAAGGCTGGCTGTGACTTGGAAACTGCATGGTGAGAAAACCCCTTTAAGGAGTCCTATTAGGATTTACTTTGCTTTTTATTCAGAAAATCTGGTTCAAATCATATAAACATATATGTCTCAGAGCTCCGCTTCTCTCCTCACATCCTGCTCTCAGATAGAGAAGTCAATGTCATAAAACAGTGTTGTTTACAAGAAGACGGACAAAATGCTTCTAGTAATGTCAGGCATTGGAGGAGACTTTTGTCTTGTCTGGCTTCATTTTCCCCATTACCTATCAATCCTTATTATCCTGATGTACCATATTCCAGCTGTACGTGGGATGGCCAGCGGTCGTGGTTGTACCATTCTCTGGATTCAGCTGTGTTCACCATGTTTTTATACCTGTTATTTACCATTTTATATGAATCCCCCAGATTTACCCCTCCGAGTTTGGAAAGGAAAGGTTGAAGGAAGAAGAACTGCATGGACCTACAGAGCTAAAGCACATTTCAGAAGATTTAGCAGAAGACCAGTTGTAAGTGTCAGGACATTTTCCAAGTGATTTCAGCTGTTCAGTAGCACTACATCTGGATTGGAATGTAAGGCCATGTTCACACGGTGTATTTGCACCCGCAATCACGCCGTGTGACCGGGGGCGGGGCGGGAGCGGGGGACTGAGCAGGGGGCCAGCACTTCGCCGGCCCATAGACTTGAATTGCCAGCGGCGCGTATACGCCGCTAGTAATTCACATGTCAATTATCTCCCCGCCCGGGGAGAGGAGATGTAATCCATAGTTCTCTATGAGAACTGTGAAATACCGTAATGAATGGGCCGTTTTCGGCCCGTAATTGGCGCACTTCGGTGCATAATTACGGACCGAAATACGGCCCATTTTAAGCCATGTGAACATGGCCTAATTCATATACTATGAACACTCTTTATTTTGCTGTAAACTGATTTAGCATCTCTTGCCAACTGCTGAGTAAATTATATACTTATGGTATATAGTAAAGTATGTGTATGTATATATAAATATATATATATATATATATATATATATATATATATTATATATTATATATATAAATATTGCTAAAGGGGTTGTCCACTTGGAAAAAAAAATTCTATTTAAATGGTGTCAGGGTAGGCAAAAATGTAAAAAAAAAATTTAAAAAAAAAGTACCAACCTGTCCCATAGCGTTGACGTTCTGGAGATCCTTAGCAACCCTGCCTCTCTTCATTTTCGGGATCTCATCTTGACACACAGATGAGACTCACGCCATTATACGCAGATTGAGCATAAGCCTCTCCTATGAGTCGGAATGAGCACCCGGAAGTGAAGAAGAGAGTTTGCTTGGGCAGTCGTGGATATAGGTAGGTGAGTGCTGTTTTTTTTTTTTGTTTTTTTTCTTTTTGCCCATCCTAGGGCGAGTTCACACGACGTGTAGTAACACGCATCTGTGCGCGCCGCTATATGCCTGCTGGCCAGCGTGTATTTTCAGCAGCGCTCCAGCCCGGCGCCCATTCACTGTCACTGGAAAATGATGGATTATCATAGCACGAAATGATTTCTATGATTTTACCGTAGCGAGGTGGTGGCTCAGTGGTTAGCAGTGTGACTTTTTAGCTGCTGGGTGAAGGACAACATCTATGTAAAGTTTGTATGTTCTCCCCGTGTTAGCCAGGATTTTCTCAGGATTCTTCGGTTTCCTTCCATAAAGATGCTGATAAGTCCCGGCTCCCTAAAGCTACTTTCAGAGGTGCGGAATTTTTCCCTAATTTTCATCATTTGAAGCGGGCGATGTTTCTCAGTCAGAAATGGCTGCAGTTCTGTTTTTTTCTTAGTGCTATATTTTTTTTTTTTTAAATTGAACTAAAAAAGCATCTTCAAGAGGAAAACGTTCATCACCTAATCACAGAGCGCGAGCTCCACCAGACTTGGGACCCCAATAATATTGATTCTTGATCCAAAAATAACATATTTATCATCTATCCTGTGGGAAGATGGTACAGTTGTTTTTTGTTTTGTTTTTTAGGACATCTTTAGCTCCTTCAGGTCGCAGCTATTTTCTGGTTTTTGGTTTCCGTTTTTTCCTCTCCGCCTTTCTTATTATTTTTCCATCTATATAGCTATAAGAGGGCTTGTTTGTTTTTTGTGGCACAAGATGTTATTTTTATTGGTGCCATAACATGTAATGTTGTGGGAAACTCCCAAAAAATTCTATGTGGGATGGAGCATGAAAAAAACTCAATTGCGTCATTTTTGCGGGGGTTTAGGGTTCACTCTGTGGTAAAAATGATGTGTTATCTGTATCCTGGCCGATAGGATTCTGATAACACCAAATTCGTATAGGTTTTGTTATGTTTTAGTATTTTTAAAAAAAGAAAAAAAAAAAAACCTTTTTCTATTTTTTTAAATTTTTGCTGAAATTAAATTTTCTGTGACTAATAACTTTTTTTGTTTTTCATCTATGGATCTGAGTGAGGCTCATTTTGTGAGGCTGGAGTGTAGTTTTATTAGTACCAGTTTGGGATACATGCGACTTTTTTTA
The DNA here is from genome assembly GCA_025379985.1 of Phyllomedusa bahiana. Lineage (NCBI taxonomy): Eukaryota > Metazoa > Chordata > Amphibia > Anura > Hylidae > Phyllomedusa > Phyllomedusa bahiana. Next base: position 125,874 of record JAODAL010004315.1, read on the forward strand.
TTCCTTTTTATAGGAAGTGTGTGAAATGGCTAAAAATACACAATTTTTGAAGTTTGTAATTTTATTTCTTCTATGGTATTCATCGCATAGGATAAATTATGTTAAACAATAGATCAGACTTTTACAGATGCGGTGGTACCAATTTTGTGTAACTTCTTTTTTTGTAAAATGGCAGAAGGGAGGTGGTTTCAACTTTTTAATATTTTTTTTTTTTTACTTTTAACAATGAGTGCCCCTAGAGTACTTGACCAGTAGGGGGGCGCTATCATTCTTCCTATACAGGATTTTCATTCATTGCCTATAACACCCTGCCCATAGCAGGATGATGTACCAACATGACCGATACGGAAGCCTACATGAGGCCTCCGGCTTCCACGGTAACCAGTCGTCACTCCATGATAAGTCACGGGACAGGGGGAGGAACGGTGTGCAGCCCTGTTCCTCATTCATTTAGACACTGCTGCATCTAAAGTGTTAAAGAGCACTGACAAGAGCCAGCTCCAGTCTCTGCTGTTAGCAGTGGTTTAACTTTCCGGGTGTAACAAACAGTAGACACTCAAAAAGTATGGAGCAGGCTCAGCGCGTGAGCCTGCTCCATGCACCTGTCACACTATTTGGACGCAGCCCTTCACGACATTACCAGACTGCTGCCCATGTAATATAAAAAGCGGATCCAGCACTGCGCTATCCTCACTCTCCGCAGGTCTCTCTTTTTTTCTTCTTGCTTGTTCCAAATGGGGATATCACACATGCCACTGCTCAACTTCACGCTCTCATCAGTGACTGAAGCAGTGCCATCCATGTTTGGAAGAAGCAAGAAGAAGATCGTCAGAGTGAGAACGATGCAGTGCTGAGAGGTAAGTATTGGGTTTTTTTTTTTAGTTTTTGTTATCGTAAATGGGCAGCAGTATAATTTTTTAAAAAAAAAACTTAGTGAACAAAACCTTTAAATTAGGGTTTTGAACATTTGTCCTAATATCAATATAAGCTACTTGATACTACTGCACCCATTGAACGTGGTTTTTCCTACAGAAATGTTCACTTTGGTGAATAATAGGAGAGAACATACCCTACCTAGCTTAGTGCATCCACAGCTATGTCCAGGTGTTCAATTTATAGTACTCATGGTGAGGATTTTTAAACTTCTCAGGTAGTCAAAAAAAAAAAAACTCTGAGGCAGTACAAGGAGATTTTTCAGCAGATTTGTGAAAAATGTTCACTAATGTCTACGATGTCTTGTTGTAACAGAAAACAAAACAGAGACTTATCCAACATCCTATAAAATAATAAATGTTTTTTAAAGGCCTCAGAGGTTTGATAGAGAACATTGGTGAACAGAAAGCATCATGAAAACCAAAGAACCTACCAGAAAGCTCAGGAATAAAGTTGTGACAAAGTGTATTGCAGGGTTAGGGTTTAAATGAATAGCCCAAGTTCTGAACAGCTAATGGAGCAATGTTTAATCCATCATCCATAAACGGAAGGAGTATGGCACAACTGCTAATCTACCAAGACATGACTGTCCACCTAAACTGACAGTCCAGACAAGGAGATAACTAATTGGAGAAGCAGCCAATAGTCCCAGGGTCACTCTGGAGGAGCTGCAGAGATCCACAGTTCCGTTGGGACAATCTGTCCACAGGACAACTGTTAGGGTATGTTCACACAGGGTAATTTCGGCGCCCATTTCGCTGCGTATTTGCGCTCTAATAAGGGCGAGATGCCCGGTGAAATTACGGTAATCCATAGTTCTCATAGAGAACTACGGACTAGACGTCCTCTCCCCGCGCGTACAATACAATCGTATTGTACGTGCGGAGTGATAAGTCATGTCACTTATTCACGGCGCTTTCGCGCTGTGAGTAATGCATGTCTATGCGCCGCAGGAGATCAGGGAGAGCTCCCGAGATACACGATGTACTACGGCGCGTACTGTACGCGCCGCAGTACATCATGTGAACATAGCCTTAGTTGTGTACTCTGCAAATCTGGTCTTTATGGAAGAGTGGCAAGAAGAAAGCCCTTTTGGAAAGCAAGCAATAGCAAGTCCTGTTTGCAGAAAGCTATGCAGGGGACACAGCAAGCACATGGGAGAAAATGCTTGGGTCAGATGAGATCAAAATTGAATTTATTGGCCTAAATGCCAAACACTATGAGCGACATGTATGAACTGTGGCACAGACAGGCCAATTCTAAATAACTTTAAAGCAGTGTAGAATGCACCAGAATGTAGTAACCTGTTCTTCTGCAGTTCATACGTTTGGTGACAACTTTGGCCTCAAGACCACTTTTAACTTGGTCTGTCTGTTCTGACTGTTATGCGCCTCTTTTTGGCGTCCAACATTCATAAATGTGTCTAATTATTATTATTATTTATTTTAAAGCGCCATTGATTCCAGGGCGCTGTACATTTGAGCGGGTTACATACATTACATAAGTCAAACGAGTACAGTGATAAGGGATAATGACAATTGGCACGACAGAGGGAGAGAGGGCCCTACCCGCGAGGGCTTACAATCTACAGGAGGGGGAAAGAGACAGGAGGTGAGGGGCAGACATGTCTGTGGAGGAGTAGTGACAAGTTTAGTGAAGGTTATAGGCAAGTCTGAAGAAAAGGGTTTTCAGGTTGCTTTTGAAGCTGGTGAAAGTGGAGGAGAGTCTGATGTGTTGGGGCAGTGAGTTCCAGAGTGTGGGTGAAGCACGGGAGAAGTCTTGGAGACGGTTGTGTGAGGAGCTGATAAGGGGAGAGCAGAGGAGAAGGTCCTGTGAGGAGCGGAGAGTGCGTGGGGGGAGATATTTGGAAATTAGGGCAGAGATGTATGGAGGGGAGAGGTCATGGAGAGCCTTGTAGGTCAGGGTTAGTAGCTTGAAATGAATTCGCTGGGCAATGGGAAGCCAGTGAAGGGATCGGCAGAGGGGATTGGCAGAGGAGTAGCGAGGAGAGAGGTGGATAAGACGGGCAGCAGAGTTAAGGATGGATTGGAGGGAGCGAGGGTGCCAGCTGGGAGGCCACTGAGAAGGATGTTGCAGTAGTCTAGGCGGGAGATGACAAGGGCATGCACCAGCATTTTTGTAGTGTCATAGCCAAGGAATGAGCGGATGCGAGAGATGTTTTTCAGGTGGAGGCGGCAGGCAGAGGTGAGGTTTGGATGTGTGGTTTGAAAGATAAAGCAGAGTCTAGGATTACTCCAAGACAGCGGACTTGTGGGACCGGTGAAAGTGTAGAGCCGTTGACTGTAATAGAGAGATCAGGGGCAGGGGTAGAGTTGGACGGTGGAAAGATGATGAATTCAGTTTTCTCCACATTTAGTTTTAGGAGACGTGAGGAGAAGAAGGAGGAAATGGACGAAAGACAGTCAGGGATCCGGGAGAGAAGAGAAGTGACATCTGGGCCGGAGATGTAGAGTTGGGTGTCATCAGCATACAGGTGGTAATGAAAGCCATGTGAGGCTATGAGCTGACACGTTGGCCTAAGGCTGTTAGATAGGAGTTAGTACGTATGCGCCCTAGGACTGTCACTCATAATTTCCTACGAATGTGCTGCGACACGCCTCCAGAAAACCCCCACATCTTTGGCGCATTACAATGTGTCGGGGCAGGCGCTGTCTGTGCCAAAGTTTGAAGTGCAATTGTTCATACATCCATAGAACAGGGCTACAACAGCTTTTTGGCACAAAGTACACCAGAATACTGGCGCAGTCCCATTCATACATGTCACCCTATGTGTATAGGAAAGGTAACACTGCACATCACCCTGAGCACACTATCCCCACCGTAAAGCATGGTGGTGACAACGTCCTGCTGTGGGGAGGCTTTGCTTCAGAAGGGACTGGGAAGCTGGTCACAGTTGATGTGAAGAGGTTTACATTCCAGCAGGTCAACAACCCTAATCATACAGCCAAAGCTACAATGGAAGGGTTTACATTAAAGGGGTTTTATCATTTCATTAAGTGGTCTTCAGAATAAGGGGACAGTGAAAACAAGCAACTTTGCAATTGGATGTCATTAGCAAAGCTGTCTTGTATTCACAGTATTCCTTATCTTGTGTTTTTGTTTACACTGATATCCAGTCCTGGTCGGATCCCTCCGGATCCCTCCTCCTTGCATTTCACTAGATGAGAGCTCATTTACATTCTGTACAGCCCCCGGTCGAATTCACGGAGCTGTGTCTCTCACTCAGAGTAAGGGACCGTCACATTTTCACTTTATACAGCCAGAAGAAACAGAATTACACTGAAGGGCTTACACAATCAGGAAACAGCACAATTTGTGTCGATCCCTGCCTGACTCAGAGTTAGGGGCCGTAGCATTTTCTCTCTCCACATCCAGCAGAAACAGACTGCAACAGATTCTACAATGAGAAAACATAACTGTTTTGTCCCGGTGCCTAACTCTCCTGCATAGAAGCGAGATCTGTGCCATAGAAAGCTGTAACATATCTCCAGCTGTGAGAGGAGAAGAGATCAGTTGCTCAGTCTAGATTGAATGCAGCCTGTGGTATGTATACAGCTCTTACAAAATAAGGCTTCATAGGGAAAGACACAGTGACATGTGGACTCAGAGAGGGGGGGGGGGAGGCTCGGGAGCCAACATGCACAGTGAAGGGGGGGGATGATGTCACCCAGCTGGGAGGGGAAGAAACGCCCCTGCATTTCCAGAGTTGAGAAGCTGAGAGCAGTGTGAATCAGCCGAACTAAAGAAGCGATACATCCCCTTTAAAGCATATTCCTGTGTTAAAATAGCCTGGACCTAAATCCTATTGAGAATCTGTGGCAGGACTAGAAAATTACAGTTCACAAACATTCGCCAACCAATCTGGCTGAGCAAGGGCTATTATGCAAAGAAGAATGAGCAAAAATTCCAGCCTCTAGATGTACAAAGCTGGTAGAGACATTCCTCAACACACTGCAGCTGTCATTGCCGCTAAAGATGGCCCTACAAAGTATGGACTAAATACATATGCACACCACACTTTTTTTTAATTTTTTTTAATTTGCAGAAATTTGGAAAAGCTCATATTATTTTCTTTACAATTTACAAGTTTTTGCCACTTTCTGTTGCTCTATCTCATAAAATATCAATAAAGTACATTTAACTTTGTGGCTGTAACGTTTAAAAATGAGGAACAGTTCAAAGGGTAGGAAGACTATTGCAACCCACTGTATATCAAAACTACTGGCTGGTCAGTGGAATTGTTCTGCAAGTCCAGTCCGTTCTTGTATATGATTATCACAATGTTACTCTGTTATCAATAAACTATTGCTGTGTGTGATGTGGAACCCAAAATAACCATACGAGTATATATGACGAGCGCCTCGGGTAATTACATTTCTGAAGTTCATTCCTCCTAAGAGGGAAACAAGGACACATAACAGATTATGTAAAAGAGGATGCAAACCCTGCACATTGCTGTGGGTGTCATCAAGGTTGAGCTTTTCTTTGATGTTCCTGCTTTTCGTTCTTAGGATTTACAAGGAGAAGTTGCGTGAATATCAGTTCAGACGTCTGAAATACTTCTATGCGGTGGTGGAGTGCGACTCCCCAGACACAGCGGGGAAAATCTACGAGGAATGTGATGGGCTGGAGTTCGAAACGAGCTGTTCTTTCGTGGATCTGAGGTAAAATATAATGAAAATGACAGTTTTACACATTAACCGCTTATCTATAGTGTGTGTGTGTATATATGCATCAGGATAGAGTTAGGGCACGTTCACATGACTGATTTTAGTGCTGTTTCTGCTCCTAAAACAGCGCTAAAAAATAAAACAAAACGGCCCCAGTTCATTTTTATTGATTCCTATGTAAAACCATGCTGTAGTCCACACACAACTAGGTTTTTCCACGCTTCTTTGGACGCTGAAAAAGAAGTGTGATGTCAATTTTTGAAGTGTTTTAAAAATCCCAAGAGGAAGCAATGGAGAACTTCAAAACCTTGTCCAAAACCTCAGCGCAGTTTTGGTGTGTTTTTCGCCGCGTTTCTTTCTCTGGCTATTAATTTGTATGAGTGTTTCAGAAAGAAAATTGTTAAAAACCTCGTCCACAACCTCTGAAACAGCGCTGCAAAACCTTGTCCAAAAAGTGATACAAAAAATAGTCAGCTCAGCTTAATAATAGCAGTATTAATACCTCAATTGCTGTCTGTGCACAGACCTGTGCTCCAAGAAGCGTACAACACAGTGCAAGAAGACAGTCCAGGATGGTTGACACCAGTACAGGTAAAATATGAGGAATTTATTAGAAAACTTGCCAAAAAATAGTGCGCATGGGATCAGAGGGGCATCATCGCTGACGCCTTTCCGGCAGGGCTGTGGAGTCGGAGTCGGTGCCTATTTTGCAGTCGTCATAAAAGGGACCGACTCCGACTCCCAAAATATATAATAAGTTGGTCCAGTTACTTCGATGCAGTGCAAAGAGCAAGAGGAACTGGGTCAGGCCAGTGCTACTGCTCCCATATCTTCAGCCTCATCACATGAGGAGTATAATTGATGACATGGAGCAGGCAAAGCGCTGTCCCAGGGGAAAAGATTCCACACCCATGGCAAACAGATTTCAGCAAAATGTTTCACCTGCTTTCAAAGAAGTAGAAAAGTTCAACCATTCGTCAATACTGACTGTGGCTGAGGCAATTCCTTTATACCCTGACATTGTTAGAGATGTTGCCCCTGTGGTCACCACTTTATCCCCAAGTTAGTGTAGAGAGGCCGTTCTCTAGCCTGGAAATAATTAGATCAGATGTGAGGTCATGTATGCAGGGATCTGATGGGGGCAATACTATTTCTCAGAACAAATTTAGAGACACCACAAAGGTTCCTGCAGTGTTTTGCATATTTACATGTTTTGTGTTCTAAATCATATCCAATAAATATATTTTTACACTGACAAGCAAAAGGGTAAACAATGTTTTGAAATTGTGACTTTCAGGCTCTTATCTCTCCATCCACTACAGCTTTGCACATGAGGCTACTGTTATTTATATACAGTCATCTTTACATATCTTATACATAAATGTGACTTGCAAGTATTTAGCAACTGCTTAGTTCTGCAGATTCTTTCCTGTAACTGCATTGTTACTGTTTTGCTCCTAAAAATCAAAATGTTAATTTTTAGTATTTTGTTAGTATTTGGGAAATCCACCTTTTGGTTTTCAATACTGCCTGAATCCTTCTGGACTCTGAATCAGATGCAAGAAGGTCTTGACCAAAATCCAAAAAGTTCCCAGGCTACGATCCTACGTTACCAAGGTTGGTGCAAGATGGTCTGGGATTCTTTTACAGCTTTTTTTATCAAACTTATTACCTACTTTGTGTTCCATAAGTTAGTTTCTGTGGTTACACTTTTGAGTGGTCTGGGGAGGGTAGATCATATTTAGCTTGATTATTGTATTCATGAAGGTGATTTAAAAACTGCCTGATGTTACACATTTTTACAATACAGTAAAGTTATCACTTAAAAATGACGACCGTGTATGAGGGAAGTCAGAAGTACGGAAGAGGTTTGGAGAAAATTGATATGGGAGTGCGTGGCTTAGGCTTCGCCGGAACTCCAACAGCCCTGGTTTCTGGCATCATAGTGCCACTTACTCATAGACTAAACATTGTCCAAAACCTGATCAAAACCTTCGGGCTGCGGGCAATGTATTGAAATGTTTTGGTCTAAAACTCGCACTTTTGACCATAGTAACCTATGGGAAGTCAGTCCATAGTTCTCGATAAAGCCAGAGAAACTCGTGAATTACCGTAATGATTGGGCGTTTTCGGCCCGTATTTGGCGCGCTCTTTCGAGTTGCGTAATTTACAGACCGAAATAACGGACCATTTTAAGCCGTTTCTCTGTGAACTTGGCCTCCTTAAGGTTTTATGGAAGCCTGCACAGGCACAGACACCTATGTTCAAACACTGGCGATCAGAGTTCTCTTTCCATCACCCAGAAAAAGTAGAGGGGAAAAAAAAAAAGTGATCAATAGTGCATTGATAATCTGTGAAGCATTAAGACCCTCGATTTCAAATAAAATGTGCCCTCACACAGGTCCAAGCAGCCCGAAAAAATTTTTTTATTTGTTTCTAGGCTGATGTTTTGGGTTGTTGGTCTGTGTTGTTAAAGGATGGTGATAGCTGGTATTGATTATTCGATTTTGTAAATTTGGCAACAACCCCCTGAAAAAAATTCATGATCGCGGGTTCTTCAATCTTTCCTTTTGGCAGTCTGTGTGCTTCCTTTAAATGCTCTGTTATTGGCAAGTATTGAGTTAAGACAGACGATTAGCAAGAAATAGATGGGAAAAGAAGCTTCTTATTAGAGGTCCTGTCTCTTTCTTCTCCCAGTTCATCATGATTGATCGTGCAGTATTGATGATGAGACCATAAGGTCCTTGCTCCAAAATTCGGTCGTGGACATACACTCTCAGCATTGGAACCCAAATTGTTCACATCTGCAGCTATGGTGACATCTAAGTGGCCGTCTGGTGTCAGTGTGCTGTTTAAGTAAGGAGGATCACTACATGACTTAAAAACTGTATGGACTGTGGTCAGGTTTAGGGTTAGGTTAGTTCGGGATATTATGGAAGAATTTATGAGTAATGGGTTAGGTGTTTAGAACAGGCAAACAATCGGGGAGTGGATGTACATATTGTTAGATGCAACATTGATTCATATGCGACATCCAGCATATAAGGTTGTGTTACAGAAGGGGAATGCACCCTTTTGTCGCTCAATTACTGCATCACTTCACCCATGTCAGGGACACTGGGGTGGTTTAGAACCCATTTGTACTGGTTAGATGGGGGCCTTTTGGAGGGGCCTTGGTGTTCTTCTGTATTAATGATTTTAATTTAATCAACCTGAATGGAGGGAGGAAACCTTTGCAGTTTAGTAGTTGAGCCATAATTGAACTTTAATGTGAGGGTAACTACGTTATGGACAGTTTTTTCATTTGTATTTGTAACTGGCTACGGGTGTTGACGGGGTAATGCTGGGAGGGGGTTGGGGGGGGGGTAAGAAAGGATGTGGGGCGGGGTTTTATATGTATTTTTATGCGGATAATTTGGAATGGTGTGTTAATTGTGCAATTTGGAAGTATCGAAGCTGGACGGCGTACTATAGTAATGCCACATTAGGGTTACTTTGATGTCTTGGTTAGATGACATTTTATTCATTAAGAGGATTGTTCAAGTGGTGGGTGGGCGCCACATATGCTTGGGTGTTGGGTGCGCGGCGCGGGTTTGGACGTACGGGTGAGGGAGGATGGGCGGTGGGTTGGTTGGGGATTGTTTGGGTTGAGTTTGGTTAAATTTGTATGGGGAATGGTGGGTGGTGTAGTGGTTGCGGTGCCGAGTTGGTTTGTGTATGTGGGGGTTGGATCTTTGTTTTGGATTGGCGGTTAGTGCTATTGTGTGGTTGGTTAGGGTGGTGTAAATGAAAGTTTTGATGTTCGGAAAGTTTTGATTTGTTCATTGATTATCTACCGGGACTGTGTCGTGTGTTTTTATAAGGGGGGTCTGGTTTTGGGTTTACGGTCTTGGGCGTAGTCAGAGATGGGTTGTCGTGTGTTACATGTTTAATACTTTCAGATCGGAGCCCATATTTAATTTTTTTGTTCGTAGTAGCACTTTATGTAATATGAAAGGGGAACTTTCTCGGTATTGACATTGGGCAAAACAAGGAAAGTCTAAGATACTAGGGACAGTTTTCATTTAAATGTTGCACCAAAAGTGCGTTAGGGCTTGGAGGGGGCTATTGTGTTGAAGCTTGGCGATCGTTCTCACTATTTAATAGGTTGGCTTTATTAGTTATGCTAAGTGAAACAGGTATATTTCTAGCCATTTAGGCGAGATATAGTGGGGTGGTTTGGACCGCTTGGTGGTCAGTTTTTTAGGGGTTGTTATTGGTATGGGTAGTTTTTAGTGGGGGGGTTTTTTTTGGGATTTTGGGTGATGGATTGTTGTGTTTTCACGACAAGAGATTGGGTCTAAATTATTTTTATATGTCAAGTAATGACAGGGTTATCATTATATTGGCAATATTTTAGTTATTAGTGGCATTTGAGCATTCGGTTGTTAGGGGAAAAATAAATTATCCTCCTAATTTTAAATTGCAGTTTTATGGTTTGCTTTGCCTATAAAATAGTGATCAAAATAGTTGCATTATTTTTATTATGGTTTCACTAAAATTAAATACTACTATTCAGTCCATAATAAAACAAGTTTTAGCTCGGGCTTGGAGATGGAAACAAATAATTCGGTCTTCAGAAAACAGTGCAATGGTATCAATCTGTAAAAAATCTAATGTTTTTATCTTTTTACAAAAATAATAGACTAGTTTGATGTTTAAATAAATGATAATTAGCACAGATACCCATACCAACCTGCAGAACAGAGATAATGTCGGGCCCTAGGTAAGGCTAAGTTTGTGAAATTATTAATATATATATTATTCTATCCAAACTTAGGGGAAATCAATTGCATCATTTTTCCTACAAAAAAAAATTTGTATTTTATTTTTTTGTTTCATGGTAACATTAAACAGTTTCATTAGGTATTTGCAAAAAGCAAAGCCCTTATTTGGTTTTATAGATGGAAAAATAAAAAAAGTAATTTATTTTTAAAGGGGTTGTCTCGCTACAAGGATTGTTTTTGCTTGCACTGTTCTGAGATATCTCCTCTTGTATGGGTTGCATCAGTTTCTCAGGTCGCTATTGGCTTGCAGTGTTTGATATCTCCTGATAGGATAGAAAGAGCTGGTTGCTTTAGGCTACAGACCTGCGCTTCTACTTGCTGCATAGTTGGAAGAAGCCAAGTAACACTCCACTGTTTTTCTGTCTTTGGAAACCAAGGAAATCAGGGAACTGAGGTTTGAGTTGAATCAATGTGTGAGGAAAAAAACCTTCTTTAAAGTTAGGCGGGCGAGGCCACCAAAACAAAATGCCATGGAAACAAAAATCACTTGTATATTTACAGTGTGCACATCATTTTTTAGAATTGAAGACTTTTGACATAACAATTGGTTGTTAGATAATCTCTGGTGGTGCTGAAATGGCTTTGTTAGATCAAATGCTATGCTTGGGGGTAAGGACAGGTAGATTAGCCCTTGTTTTGCTATATTGTAGGTCCCCATATAGTGGCCCCAGGAGACCTTGCTCTGAGGCAGCCTATTAAATTGTAACTATTAAGTTGATTACTATTTGCATGGACTTGCTTATGTATTCCCAGACTAGCCTTACTACCAGAAGTTGTAGTAATTAAGGCGTAATATTAGCATCAAATTTCACACTTAAGTTTTATTAGCAAATGTTTGCAATTTTATGATTTCTTTATTCTCCAAAATGTTCTTCTTCATTTATGAGTTAAATGTGGCGTCTATCAAAGTGAAATGTGGTTCACAAGGTAGAAAAGGTCGGAGATCTCTGCACGACTTAAGAGGGTCGGTCAAACTGTATTGATTCAATGACCCAAAATGTAAATTTTTTGTTTCTATTGGTGTAAGAATTTTATCTACTTTTAGGTGGAGATAACTTGGGATGAAACTGATCAGGAACGAGTCACAACATTAAATAGACCCTTTAAAAAAAATGAAGTTCTTGACCTGGATTTTCAGGCTTATTTTAAGCTCTATTCTAGTGAAAGAAAGGAAGAAAAGACAGAGTTAGGAGGGAGGAGGAGGAGATTGCACAAGGTACGTTCAATCACTAAAATGTGTGAGGTTTTATACGTTAGTTAAAACACCAATATGTATTGGGTAGTGTTCATTGCAACGGTAGAAATAGGCTCACTCTTGCAACTGATGAGAGTATATGTTCCCATTTCCTCTTATTATTATAAATAAGGTCACGAGTTATGGCGGGTTCTGAGTAGAAGTGGATGGGCGTATTGTGAGTTTGGGAGGTTGTTGAGTATTAGGAAGTGGAGGACCGGGTTTGTGTATGGGATGTGAGGGGTGTGGGGGGGATGTTGGACTGCTCTGGGTGGGTTATTGGTGTAATCCTTTAAAGCTCTACTATTATGTGTCTAGAAATTGTGGATAGGTCTAGGAATTGATATGATTGGTGAGTCCGTCCTATTGGTATTGGTAATAGCTTTGCACAGTATGTAAGCCCTGGTGGTGGCGGTGGGGTTTATTGGATGAGCTTGAACTTTTGGAAAAATAATCATCCCCGTAGTCTCAATATTGAAAATCCGGCCGTTTGCAGTACCACACAACTAACCTCAGTTCAGTTTTTTCCAAAAACTTAGAACATGTTCTGTCTTCACTCTGAAAACGGCAGAGAATTTACTATTGAAGACAATGGGATGGTTTGAAAAACAACCAGAAAGCTTTATGCATGGATTCTAATGTGGATCAGCATCCAAAAACTCAAAAAGAGCTCTATGAGAGCTATGGATTACTGTAATTGCAGCGCGCATTTCGCCGTGTATAAAGCGCCATTACGTGGGTGATAATGTGCGACCCTTATTTAATAAACAATGGTGAACATTACCCTTAGCAGGACTTGGGTCAGCTGATTAAGGTAGTTAGAAGTGTAGCGGTGTGTAGGGAATCGATGGGGGTTTTGTATGGGGGGGGAGGGTAGAGGGGGTTATTGGTGGGGGGGGGAAGGTAGGAGATGAATGCATAGTTCAGTGGGGGGGGAAAATGTGTGTGGGAGGGTAATGGGTGGGGAGGTGCTAGTTTGAAATGTGGAGTGGTGGGGTCTTTTAGTGTAGGGGGTGGTTGTGTATGGTTTTTAGTGGGAGTGGTTGTAAAATTGTTTTTTGATATATTGGATAAGAAATAGGGTTGGTTGCTTTGGTCGTTGGTGATAGTAGAATGGTTACGTTGTGGGGAGGTGGTGATAAAAACTTTTTTGTGAGAGGGAGAATAACTTTGTCACAATATCCCTATTGAGTGAAAAACTACTCACGAAGGTTTTAAACGTAAGTATTTTTTTCAATGATGACCGCCTGAGAAATAATAAAACAAGCTTCAATGTGATTCCAGCGAAGGAAAATGGGACCTAGGAGGAAAAAAAGCATGCATACTAGCCCTTGTTAATAATATGTCAATGGAGGAAGCAAACGTCTGATAAAAGGCCACTGTACTCCTCATATCGTTGGCTCAGACCCATATATTTGCCATTAAACATGACAGATAAGGCTATATCCTGCACCAGTTTTAAAAAAATAATATGCCAATCCGCATTTCACTAAAAGTATTAGCTATCTAAATAAAATTGTCACCATACACAGCCATCGGTCGTTATTCCCACTGGAGTCGGAGGGGGGGTTTTCTTTTCGGGTGATCGTTTTGGTGCTGAGGGAGGTAGAAGGGTTTTATTATACAAGGCTGGTGTTGTGGGAATTGCATGCTGTTGTTGTTTTTAAGGTTGTTTGGTTCGGTTTGTGGGGGTGGTGGGTAGGGGGACTGGGGGAATCGGATTGGCGGTAGGGGGGGATTTTCACCGTTTTGCTCGTGGGGTGGGGAGAGGGGGGGGGGGGAGATGGGTAAATTAAATATAAGCACGGTGGTTGGTTATTTGAGGAATTTTGTGATTGAGGTGGGGTGAATGGGGGAGCATCGGGATTAGCTAGTGGTGAAGAGGTTAAGGGGGTTGAGAGGGTTTTTGGAGGGGGTGGGGGGTTTGGAATGTTGAACCTCGGTTGGGTTGCTGGTAAATGTGTGTTTATTAAGTGGTTGCGCTTGTGTAATCGGGACCCCAGTAAAGTTTTGGCTTTGAATAGAGAGCCAGTTGCACTTGTGCACGACTCTCATTCTGTTCTAAGAGTTCTGAGCACCATTCTGGGAGGTGCAGGTTCAGTGTTCGGCTATGGACTCTGATACAACCAATTAGTACAAAGGAAAATGGAGACACGTGCGAAAGTGCGACTGACTATCAATTCCATCACACAGTACTCCAAAAAACTTTGGGGGAAGGCCCCATTCCAGAGATAGGTGCAAGTTCCAGAGTGGGACCCCACAGTATCTAGACTGATGGCAAATTCTCCTGCATACAACCATCATGTCTGCTATGGTGGCTAACAACCCGTTAATTTGGAATTACTCATACTGACATATCTGATGTGTTTGAGGCAAACTGGGGGCTTTGCCTCCTGCGAAATTCTTACATAATGGCAGAGGGGTACTTGCGTACAACCTATTGATTTGATCGCTACTGAACACATTCTTACATATTCATTTTTGGCAGTGGTTTTTTACAGCGTGCTTCATGTTCTGGTTTTTTTTCTTTAAAAGGTGATTGTGGGAGCCTAAAGGACAGATGACAGAAAGGAATTTTCACTTTACTTTTAGATGGTGACGAAAGCAACACTCCCTGATTTATTCCTACAGGCGCTGGAGTAGGTGTTTTTACTTTTTAATTATTGCCGATTCACTAGATTATTTTTTTCTTTTATTTTTTCTTAAGACATGAATGTAGTCTGCAAAAACCTGTGATCGCGAGCGGAATTGTCTAAAAAATAAAGGCTCCTATTCTAAATAAGATATATTGCATGAACAGATAGAACGCTACAGGCAGGGTGCCTGAAGGGTATCATGGAACAAACGAAGAAAAGCTAGCTTGCAGAAGAAGCAAGGCGAGTCAGGTGGAAAAGGATGTGCGAGACAGATGGAGGTGAACATGTGCGTGACCGGGTAGTGGTATCCAGTTCTCCTCCACACACGTATCTGAAAAAATCAGGTGCAATGCAGCAGTGTACGACACCGACCCTGAGAGGCACTATCACCTTTGTGATATGAGGATTTTAGGAATACGTTCTGTCACCTGCTTCTAGTTGTTGGACATAAGGAAAGTACCGTACACATCTTATAGCACAGTAGATGTATAATAGTGTATACATCAAGCTGAACAGCACAGTACACCGCAGAAGATGATAGCAACTATATGTAGGGAAGAAAACTGATGATGACAGAAATTAGTGTCAGTTAGCGTTTTATTTCGGTTTTCATTTATTAGTGGTGTTTCCCGTTCACTGTTAAATATTTTTTTTCTTTGTCCGTGCTGATTTATCAAGTTATTTCAGTTTACGTGCATTTTAAAATTATGTTTGTTCAGCCAGTTTAAATAGAAATTGCTTTACTTTTGGGTAAAATGTATTATTTCTATGCCACAGTAGCAAGGATCATTGGGATAACTTTTGGAGCATCTGTCACAGTTTCCGAATTAGGGGATCTCTGTTTCTGCAGTGGCTTACCTCTGTTTTTGACCACTGCCAATTTGACTTTCCTCTTGTAAAATGACATCTATATGTATTAAATAGTTATAGTGGCACTACATAATCATTCTTTTATTGCCGACCCATGACAGTTTATTGATTTAAGTCTATGTCGAAGGCCTGTTTGTACTCATTTTAGTGGTTTGAAGTGATTTTTTGGCTTCACGCCTATCTTCTACAGGTGATAGAAGTACTGGGGTGTTCATACCATAGTCTTTGATGGCATTTCGACAGGAAAAATGGACACAAAAAAAAATAATAGCATAAAACACCCAAGGGCAAAGCCCAGGGGCATAGGGTGACGTTACTGACTGCCCAGGAAGGAAATCGTACCTTACAAGGGGCTGTATGTCAGGCACCTCAGCAGCAATGATGTCGCAAAACAGAGACGAAGCACGAGGGAGCATCGCTCATCCTGTGTTTCCCTTATAATTAAGGGGTTAAAATACCCCCCTCCCCACCCCCCACCAGGAGTGTGAAAACTACTATTGCTGCGGGATGTCAGGCGTAATCTACAGCTGACTTTACCTGCTGCACAATTGTAAGGAAACGAATGCTTTTTGTGCAGGTGGCTACGTTCTCCTGGTCGTTTATGATGCACGTGAAAGGGTCTGCTTTCAAGGTTGGTGGGTGTTTGGCTGATGAGGCATGTTGTGTGGGTGGGACTGGTTGTTGTGGGTCTTAGTTGTTTGGTGTCTAGGTTTTATAAAGTGGACTTGTGGCCAAGTTCGGAACGATCGTTACTGGTTTACAGTGTATCTACTTAGTCGTTCCCTGTGAAATAATAACTAATCTGGAGCCTCTTACTCTTATATCTCTATGGGGTTGTGATGTTCGTATGTTTGTTGCTTTAAATAATGTATTACTGAATCTTTCAGCTGGCGCAGTTACACTTTCTGAAGTTTTCAAAGGGATGTGGTAACCTGCAATTATCTGAACTCCAAGTCAGCACTGTTGGAGGGCAAATGTACACAGCAATACCCTATTTTGGGGAACTCACCCAGCTGACTGTCTGCTCGGAATGCATTCTTGTAGAATTTCTTGGTTGTGTCAATTGTACTGTTGTTGTTTCTTGATTTGCACCCAGTTTCTGTTGGTGCAGTGTTAGCTATAGTTCCTGTATTGATCTGTGTGTAGACTGTGTGGTCAGGGTAAGTTTAATTGTCGAGGGATGTTGGGGTCTGGTGAATATGCGGAACGGGGGGTTTTCAATTCCTATAGTCAGTCAGTGTTCTCCCATAAAAAACTGTGACAGGGTAACTTTGGTTAGACTCGATCACTGCCTCATTGGGCGTTTTCTGCCAGCTTTCAGTGATTAGTTCTTGATTATTGGTTATCGACATAGGGGCGTTTAGAATTGGGTGGTAAGGATGCGTTGCGATAATTAATGGCCCATCTGAAGGGTACATGAGGCGCGGGTATATTAGCACATCCAAATTTAGGTGGAACAGTAATTTTGTAAAAACTTAATAGCTGAGTTAAAAGTGGATGGTTCTGAATCTTTGGACACAAGGGGGCACAAACTCTGTAAATGGTATTTGGATGATTGGTTCGTGTCCAGGGGGACCTTTCTTTTCATCAGATGGTTCTTGTGCGAGAGTTTCAAATGTGTTTCGTAGTGAGGTTATGTTTCCCTCGTTCTAAGGATCTGTAGGCCACTGGTAAGCCACAAAGGAAATCTTGAGTAGACCAGGGTGGTCATTGGCGGTTACAGGGTTTTAATTACTTAGGGGGCCACAGATGCACAGGCTCGTAATATTAGATGGTCTAATGATCTACAAGATGTATGATTTAGTCCTTTGCACAAGTTGCTCGTATGATTTATAGTGCAATCTCCATTTTCAGACCAGTCTACAAAACGCCCATTCATTTTGGCGCCTACTCGCCCAATGCCATTTACGGTGCATTTTAGTGGCCCCTCCGCACCATCTTAGGAGCTTTTTGAAACGGTCATAGGACCTTGTTGAATATGTAGACGAGGCCTTTGGCCACGGCGTTTGTTGTCATAGTCCTTTTCTTTTACATCATCACTTAACCTGGAGATGAGATGACACCAGGATGTGCTATTTAAAGATGGCAAGCTGCTGAGACATTGTGATGTTCTGCACAGGGCTCTGATGGGAAACCTTGGGTCGTGGAATTCATGTGGATGTTCCTTTGACAAGTTCCACCTACCCAAATATACCCCTTAGTGACAATAGTATTCCCTAATGGCAGAGCACTCTTTCAGCAGGAAAATGCCTCTGTCATACTGTAAAAATTGTTAAGGAATGGTTTGAAGAACATGACAGAAAGTTCAAGGTCTCTCCAGAATGGCCAAATGTCAGTATTGACGTGTATCTAACCAGATTCATGTGTTGAAACAATGTCCAATGCGGGGAGTCCGCACCTCACAAGCTACAGGACCTGAAAGGGTGTTCCCACCACAGACATTTGTGATATATTGTTTAGAGATGCCATACATGTCCTATAGGTGCAGCTCCTGCGCCTGTCTTGAGAACGGTCTTCCCAAAGTCCCTGTGCAGAACGGAGAGTAGGTTACACTTGCACTGCACTCTTCGTTCTGTTTTATGGAAGTTCCCATAAGTACGCCAAGCCATGCATGAATGTGCTCGACTGTACTTGGAATTCCCATTAAAATGAACGGCAACTTTCAGGAGCCTGCTCTCAAGATAGGTGTGTGTCCCAGAAGTGAATAATATGCCATGAATGTCTGTGATGTGGACCCCCTTTAAGCGCCATATTTTGTGAAGGGAGGTCTCCACGCACAGTGCATTGGACATTTTTTCAGCACATCAGACAGATGTACGATCGCACTGAAATTTGGTCATTCTGCAAATGCATTGACATTTTCATCATGTTCTTCAAGCCATTCTTGAACAATTTTTGCAGGGGGCCTGGGACTCGAACCTGTTGTACATTTATGGCATACCCTGTCAATGTGCGAGATACTTTAGGACATCCTCAGAGGTCTTGTGGAGTCCATGCCTCAATGGGTCCGAATTGTTTTGGTACCATGAGGGAGAGGCACACACCTTATTGGGCAGGTGGTTTTAATGTTATGGTTGGTTCTGAGCCACACTGTTGTAACTGGGCGTCTACTTGCTGGATTAAAGGATTTGACTATTTTGGAGGCCCCCTTGTTTAGAGAGGAGCTGAATGTGTGGGGGATGGGTCCTTCCAGGAGACTCCATGATGGGTGGTGGGGTGAAGGGGTTATTGTACCATCCATCTGCAGAGGAAACCAGGGGTTATGACACACAACTGTTGTTTTGCTTCCTTAGTGCAGCAGAAATCCACTTTACTGTAATACAGCATCATTCACGGTGGAGAATCGTTGCCCCAAGCGTATTGAGCGCCCGGCCTGTCTATGACAGGCTAATGGTTTCAGGTACACTTACATCACATTTTCTGTAGCTCATCTGAAGTATAAATATGAACCAGTTGCTGTTGGGAGAGGTTTACTGAGGAAACATTTAGTATGAAGTGTACAGGATGGCGGGATCCAGCACGGGAGGACATGAGTGGAAAACATTAGAACTTTTTTATGGGATCTGTGTTAGATTGATTTCCAGCAAGAAACCCTTTCTAAACATCTAGTTCTATTGTAGATCAGGCGAGAAAACCTTTTATAGCTAGAATCAGACAGCAGGGGTCAGACAGTTCTACTGGAGGCTGCGGCTCTGCTCAAACCATTTAAATGGGTTGTCTCACTACAAAGATTGCTTTTTATGTTAAAGATCTTAAAAAAACAAGTCACTTTGCAAAATATGTCCATTGTAACTGTGTCCTACTATTCCTAGGATATCCCCTCTTGTATGGGCTGACTTCTGCTCCTCCTAGGTCGGCTATAGCTACAGAACCTGTCAATCTCTCCTGATAAGCTGCCAGCATGGCTGCTATAGCTCAGACCTTGGCTTCTACATGCAGGCCTAGTGGAAGCCATTAAACACGTCCCTGAATATCAAAGTGAAACCAAGAAAAACAGACTGATGGTAAGATGGTGCGCACTCCTATGGGGGCATAATGGGTCGCTAGGAAAAGAGCGCTTGGCTCACTTCAGTTCCATCCTTATATTGTATGCTCAGCCGCATACGGTCCTTGTTACACCACGTTGCCGTCAGTGTGTCTGCTTCTTTTTGAGTGATATTTGGCTAGTAGCCACTTCTGATCATTGAGGGTTTCAGACTCATAGCAGGCAGCTCATCTCTAGCGCAATTTCAATATAAAAAAGGTTGGGAAAATCTAATCTTGATATTTAAAGGGGTTTTGCCACGATCTCATACCTCCTGCATCCTGCTCTTCACGCTCTGTGTGCTCAGGAAGGGTTATCAAGGCGTGTGTGATTTGTTTGAAATTGCATTATCATGGTGATCAGCAGGATGACATCACCAGGCCTTTCCTCTCTGTAGTCAAAGAAAGATCTGTTTATGTTTTTTATAGTTTATGTAAGCAGCTACACTGTAGCTCAGAGGTAACATTTTTGCTTTACAGCACAAGGATTCTTGGTTCAAATCCCTGCAGGAGCTTAACCTGTGTTTTTTTTGTTCTTCTTTATCAATGCACAAACCTCATTGAGGGTTCTTTTTTATTTGCACTGTTTGACTTATTACTAACTAGTCCAAAGGACAGTATAGATGACACGGAACCTGGAGGTATGAAACACTCAGTAGTACCTGAGAGGAGAGGATGTTCCTGAGCATGTGCGACCAGGGACTGAGGAGCTCTCTAGCCTGGTTGTATGCCCTGGAGACGAGCTGTAAGACAATGGATCATCTAAACGGAGCAGCTAAAACCAAACGGGTGCCAGATTTTTAATAATGACGACATGGTGAATAAATGCTTATATTTAATTTTCAAACTTCCCACGTCAGTTTTACTTCGTGGCAAAACCCCTTTAATATTCAAGTGCTTCAATGATCTCCAGATAATGATTTTCATGTATGAGCATTAAATTTAACAAAAAGAAATGGTTATTCGCTTTTTCCCTCTCTATGTATTATACATGTCGGGACCACAGCCAACACATATGCTCCATGTCCCTATAGATGTCTATTGTCAGACGGAGACAGAGTGTCCTTTTGGCCTCCATCTGGCCACTATACATCTGTTTACCACATTAAATGACGTATAGAATAGCATAGTAGACAGTGTAATTCCATCTAATGGGATCCTTTAAAATCGTATCTGTTAAACAGACACCATATTCATCCACTGGTGATGGATGCTATTGTTTGACATGCATTTAATGATATGTGATGAGCTTTTAAACAGATTTTTATGATGTAACCATTAGTGGCATTCGTCACCCACAGTCGGTATTGGAATCTGTTATACAAAGAATTTGACAAACTCACAATATAGCCATTAAATCCCATATTCATTTATGGGTGGCTGATGTCACTATTAGGCACCCATCATGGTCTCAGTTTAACATTCTAATTCGACAAGCCTTTCTTTACCCATAAATAAAATGTGAGTAGATGAATTCAGGAGCTGGATAACTGCAGAACAGTGAAGGCTTCATGAAAAGGTTCAGATTGTTACAACAGAATATTAAAGGGTGCTTCCACCATGCCTTTTGATGACACGTGAATAGGATATGCCATCAAAGTGTGAACGGGCTGAACATTTTGGCTCGGAATGGAGAGCCAGTTGTACTTGCGTATTATCCTCCATTTGTTCTATGGGAGTTCTGGGCAAAGCTGACTACACCACTCACCTGTACTTGGAATAGACAGAATGGAGAGTTGTGCTCAAGTGCAACGGGCTTTCCATTCAGAGACAATGCTTCAGAGGGCTTGTTCCCAAGATAGGTGGAGGTCCTAGAGGTGGCATCAATGTGCATGGTGGGAACACCTCTTTAACACTTACATAGACATAAAAAAGCTATAACATTTCCTATCCCCCTCCCTTCCGTCCACATCTTATCCCTGCCATTGGTTGAACTTGATGGACATATATATTTTTTTTTTTTCAACCAAACTATGTAACATAAATGTATAAAAGCTTTTCCCAATGTAAACGTCATTAGAAGGCAAAATAGATGAAGTGAAAACCACTTACATAAATGACAAAGAAGTCATTTCTGCCATTCACATGGGCCAATATTCAGTGCAGATTTGGCATATTCTCCGTGCATAATAGAATTTTATAGATGGATTCAGGTGAGTATTTTACTTTGAGTAGCGCAGCTTCTGAGGCCATGGTTATGGCACCCAGTTTCGGCAGGCCCAGATAAGCATCTTATTATGCATGGAGCAGCTTGTGGAGATGGGATTTTGGCTCCTAGTTGAGGCAACCCTGTTTACTAATGTCGTGTCACCTGATTTCAAACACAATCCAATATCAGCAGCACACTACTAGCACTAAAAACAGGCAAAAGGACATAGGAATTTTTGGAAAATTTTTGGAGAACCTCAAAATTTTCCATGTATTCAAAGTAGCAGAAATGCTTTTCAAACATTCTGATATCCTCTTTGCCTGTTTTTAGTGCTAGTAGTGTGCTGCTGATATTGGATTGTGTTTGTATGTTACTGCCACACCAGTGTGCACCCATTTTTTTTTTTTCAAACATATTTTGGGTTGTGCATATAAAATATATGGATAATATTTGAACACCAGAATTTAGTCAATTTTCTTTATTCTTTATAGCATCACTTGTATCTCTTAGTACAACTCAACAACTGTAAATAACTGGTGGATGACAGCTTATCATAGATCTTTCTGAGAGTCCTTGTAATAGAGGTTGAGATTCCAGATCGATAGTGCAAGACCAACTATATGTTTGACGTCCATTGAGTTTTCTATATTCTCCTGTTTTCCTTAATCCCTCTTTAATAGCGTCTCCTCTTTTTCTCTCCCCACCTGACTCTCCGTGTCTCCCAACAAAACGGCAGTTGAGACCGCCCTTGCCACGCCTCCTTACTCCTGATTGGCTGGCTTACCAATCAGGAGGAGGAGCAGTAAGTAAGACCCAACAAAGGTCAAAGCTCCCACCAAGTTTGGTTGTGCTGTAGTCCAATAAGTACAATATATAGATAAGACAAACAGGTATACAGAGACCTCACAATAGAGGAGGGGAACACAGACGAGAGAGGGGAATGACAATAAATACACACACTTTGAATTAAAGAAGTACAGTGACAGTGCTATTTAACGGGACACTCTTCCCCCCTTACTTGGAGTCCAAATATTGTTTTCTAGACCACCTGATTTCAGAGGATCCTTCCTGAGGGAGTTGTTGAACCCATTGTAAAGCTTGCCACTTGCTCATTTGGCCAACATCTCTGACTCCTGATGTCTTCTAAACTTGGTCAACCTTGCATATATCCTAAGGACGCGTCCCCACCGCACAGGACAAATACCGGCCGTGTTGCCGGCCGGTATTTGTCCTGTTTTGCGGCCGTCCCCACGGCCGCAGTGGGGACAGCTTTTCTCCGCGATGAGCGTAGAAAAGCCCTCCACATTGACATGCAACGATTCTGTCCAAAAATCGGACTGAAGAATGTGCATGTTCAATGTTTTGCGGCTGGATCATGGGCGGAAAAACCACTGCACAGGTTTTCCATAGAGCACCATTGTGCTCGTCTTCGGACGGTTTTATTAGGTGGTCTGAAAAAACGCAAACTGGCTGAAAAACCGGCCGAAAACCCGTGTCGTGGGGACATGCCCTATATGAAGAAAAAGGAGTAAGCCGATACCATACACTTTATACGATGACTTATCTTCCGAGAACATAATGGTTGGACATGTTGAATTCCAACATCTGCCGGCAAAAGAAAGTCGGGCCACATATATATATATATATATATAATATAATAATATATATATATATATATATATATATAATTATATATATATACAACATATAATGTTATATCATAAAGCTAAAGCTCAGTTACAGTAACAAAGGTTGGTCACAGCACATGTTCATCACAAACGGCACCCATATACACACCAAAATATATATATTAGATGTTTGGCCAGTTCCACCAAGATTGGTGTGTTTGGATGACATGTCTGTGACCACCTTTAGCTGTAACTGAGGCTTTAGCTTTATGATTAGACATTTTCAGTCATTGACACAATTAATAACGTCGCTAGTAGAGTAGATTTAATGTGAAGCCATTTGCAAGATGCATCTGCCCTCAAGTAAGAACTTTCTTGGTGGTGAATAGCGGCATCAGCCCCTGTGTGGCCAGTGTCATGTCCTTTATCAAGGCCATCCTTGACTGTTCAAAGCAAGTTTATTTTACTCTCCTTTGAAGTTGTAGACAGGCGAGCTTTTATCTTTCACTTCTGTTTTTCTTAGCTTTCCCATACACTTCAGGCTCCAGAGTTAAAGGTAAATGACAAGAAAACGTCTGCTAGATATTGTAGACTAAAGATGGACATTTGCGGAGACTGAATGCAGGGTGGAGGATGCACGATGTATACAGATTTCACTTATCTCTATATGTAGTGGGGATGGCTAGTACTAGTATATTGTAACAGGGCTTGACCCAAGGGAAATCTACTTCTTGATGTTCCTGCTCTTCACATGGCTGCTGCCTGCCTGCGATCAAACTTTTCTCCACCACTGATGATGCAGGAAATGCTAATTTAATCACTTTTTTCTTAGTGCACAGAGTTGATAAAAGGACAGGGATTTAAGTCATGGTCTGTTAATTATACCTCCCAGTGGGGGATGAAAGGTCTCCCGGAGCACTTTGATCTGTCACTGTGCATTGCTGCTAAATGTTAAATGAAAAATCCAAGTAATATGATAAGACTAAGCAAATAAGTCTGAGATCGTTCTGTTTACATATATTAAATACATGCTATTAAGCTTCATTTTAATTTCAGAAGTGACAGGGGTTAACGTGCTGCCCGTCTGTTAATGGATAGAGCATTGGGTAACACACACGCACATAGTCTTTATAGCACAGAGATTCATAGCGCATGGGTCATTGTTCTCCAATATAGCTTACTAGCAAAATCTTCTCAAGTATATGTAGCTTGAATTATATACACATTGGGGCACATTTACTAACACTGTCTAATGCACGGATCCCTCAATATACAATATTTATTGTTTCCAGGACGAGCATTGTATGTTGAAACCATAACTGTATAGAAAATTAGTAATTGGTTCAGACTCCCAAAATGTCTCCAACATAATGAAAATGAAGCAGATAACGAATATATAAAAAGCAAGTCCTTATATATAACATCACAAAGAGCTGCTGAAAGCTGGAAATCACTTTCCACTTTGTGTATAAAGTACATGACCCAAAGAAGTTCTTATCCTCAATGTGGCAGAAAAAAAGAAAAATTATGCGCCCAAAGGAGCCGCTCATCGTGGCACATGTAAAGAGCAGTACAGAACCTGTATTACCGCACTGTACTGTGCCAGCCACTGCATGAACTTCACTAGTACAGGGTTTTACAAGTAAAATGTTCCTGAATATTTGCTACATCAGTGTCTGGGCCATTGTATGTTAAAACCATACACAATGTCCCAGGAAAGACCATTGTATGTTGAAAATATTGGATCCTGAGGCCATTGTAACTTGAGGAACACTTGTAAAGCATGGACTGAGAATAGACAGACAGTCTAAGGGTATGTTCATACGGCGTGTTCTGTTCGTGTGAATATACGTTATTAGATGCGTGTTTGGATCCATCTAAACGGACTCAAACAAGCATCTAGCAATGTGCAGTGTGATTTTAAATTGCTTACAATGTAAAACACACATTGGCGCTCAGACAAGTGATCGCCAATGCATGTTCACTTGCGTCTTTTGGCTCCGTTCTAAGAATTGACATATCAATTCTCGATCCAAAAGACACAGGAGGCGCCCTATTTAAGACTAGGGTGCAATTTGCATTTTGGATGCGTGTTGGATCCGATTGCCGCTGCGTTTTTGGATGTAATTTTCAGATCCAAAATGCCTTGTGAGCATACCCTAAGAAAGCATCATGCTGTATGATAAAGCTACTGCCTATCTAGACACATTTGTCTAAATTTATATCACTGTTAGTGTTCAGTTTGCGCTATGTTCACCATCACCATGGACCTCAATTGGAAATCCGAGTTGTAGCCCACACTACTTGGATTTTCTTGAGGTTGGATTTCAGAGCTGCTGTTTTTACAAAAGCACTTGGAACGTTTGCAATAATCTGACGTATTTTAGCCAAAAATCGCCTCCCAAACAACTCTGTCGGATCCACGTCCAAACCCCATGGGACTTGTTTTTTGACTGGAAATCCGGTGTAAAAAAAACTACCTAAAATCCACATTGAAAACGGCGTCAAAATACCCTTCGGGCGACGGGTTTTCAGATTCAGAATTCGATGAGTATTTTGACACTTGCCGTGTGGATGCAGCATTAGTATAAATTAAAATAGTACCATAACTACCTTATAGAGAAGCTTATATTCCCTACCACTAAGTATTGATGCAGATGACTGTGTAGCCTCTTATGCGTTTAAAAGGTGTTTTACAGTATGTGGAAAAGATATACAGTAATATGCTGCAGATTTTCACACACAAATCTGCAGCCAAAAATCCTGGACATATGCCCATATGAACAGAAGGGTATGTTCACACAGCGTTTTTGGATACAATTTCAGGTCCGTGTTGGATGCTGCAGAATCGCACCCTATAGTTTACTACAGGGCTCCTGCTGTGTCTTTCGAACACTATGTTGCACATTAAAGGGGTTGTCTCGCTACAATGATTGGGTTTTAATTAAAGGATCTTTAAAAAACAAGCAGCTTTGCAATATATGTTCATTACAAATGTCCTACTGATTTTGAGTTATCCCTGTTAGTAATAGTGCATCAGCTCCTCAAATCTCTATAGCAGCCCACCTGTTGATCTTTATCTCACTGGCTGTCAGGTCTGATGACTCATCACCTTCTGAATACAGGACAGAGCACAGAGCCCCTCCAGCACAGTATGAGGGCACTTGTGATGCTTTTATAGTGGACGGGGAGGGCTCGGCTTCTGTGTCTGTGTGGATTAACCCTGTGTGTGCCTGCTTCCTCCTGCTCTCTACATAGATTGAGGAGAGCGGAGGCTGATCTGTAGTCAGAAAATGTGACAGTAGTGACCCTGTGTGTTACTATAATCATGATGTGTCTGTGGAGCTCTGACTATACTAATAGAACAGATCAGAGGGGCATGTGAACGCTTCCTATCTTTCCCTGCTCTGCTGTATTAGAGACACATCGTGATTATAGTAACTCACTTCACAGCTGCCCTGTGTCTGTTCTGACAGGATTTGTTTGTTGTTGCTGGAGATGTGGAGATTTGTAAGCTACGCAGGGGGTATAGGAACACGTACATCCCCCTGCTCTGCTATTAGCAATCACAGCTTCACAGAACTCTCCACATTCACATATCAGCCCTCTCTCTGCTGTCTCCGTGGAGCTGACAGTGCAGCTGATCCAGGAGCCTGCAACAGACCTAGGCAGGCACACACAGGGTTAACTCTGGTAGCAAACCCCCTCGCCCTGCTGTATAGAAAGAGAGCTGTCTGTGTGCTGAGGGGAGGGGGGAAGGAGGAGGAGAAGAGGCAGACAAGAAGCACGCCCCTGAATTCAAAAATGCTTTGCTGCCAGAAGCATTGAAGTGGGCTGAAAGCTTGTAATGAGACAATCCTTTAAAGGGGATTTGCCACCAGACCAAGTACTGACCTCCGTTCAGTATGAGAGCAAGATGTCAACAAATCACGCTGAGTCATGAAGCTGCAGTGGAGAGAGGGAGAGGGGCGGGGGGAGTGAGGAATCCAAAGGGAGCGTCTCAAAACTTAAGTGAACTAATAAACAGTACAACAGTGGATTCAATACAGCAAGACACAGAGCCTCAGACGGCACTGTCAGGAGAAACCTTATCTGCTAAGCAGCTTATGTAATGTAAACAAATCACGCAGCCAAAGACAGGAGACGCACAACAGACACTCACAGCCAGAGCACTGAGACTGCATAAGGGGATCTGTGACATGGTTCACTCAAATAATCAAACCTAAAACTGTGTGAATTCTGTATACAAAGAGAACACCTATTCTAAACAGCAGCTTGAACAGCTCTTACATCCAGATAAAGCATGGATCTAATAACACTACACTAGTTATTCTGTATACAAAGAAAACATATTGCTACCCCGGTGCCTTAAAAGAACCATTTTAATCTGGTCCCTGTCATCAGATAAGAAGTGATTCCTCACGCAAGCGCGCCTTCAGCCTCCTGGGTCGTGACTAGGGGGAAAAGCCTTTTCCAGGTAACCAAGGGGGGTTGAGGAAATTTGGCTGTAGCTCTGAGAGTTTTTTCACTTTTTTTAATCACATATATTTAGAAAAGTGATTAAATACCCATTTTTGGAGGTTCCCACTCCAACATACATGGTGGCAATAACCCCCTTTAAGAGCCTTGCCTCTTTCCTTAAATCCATGATTCGCTTTGCTAGACTAGGTAAAAAAAAAAAAAAAGTCTAAAAACTGTCTGAGACTCAAAATAAAACCTAAAGAGTAAGCAACTACTGCAGTTACATAAAATGATAGATCTTTGTTATCACATAGAAGTCAAATAAAAGCAAAAAATAGTGCACTAAAAAGACAGCCAGCTCCAACTGGCTCCTCCTTACTGGGAAAAAAAGGAAATGAGATTTCCAATCTTGTAACCTATTCAAATAAATGTGCAAAAGAAATGAAAGTGGCCCAGTCATATAACAGTGGTGTCCAGTAATTGGCAACCCCCCTTGCAATTCTTGTCATGATAATACTCAGTTTTCTTCCTGAAAATGATTGCAATCACAAAATTCTTTGGTATTAATATTTACATTTAATTTGTCCTTCAATGGAAAACCACGAAAAGAAATTGTCATAAACCAAATTGGATATATTCACACCAAACATAAAAAAGGGGGTGGACAAAAGTATGGCACGACTGAAAAATTCATGTGATGCTTCTCTAAGTTTGTAATTAACATATCACCTTGTAACATACCTGTGGCACCTAACAGTGTTGGGCAATAACTAAGCACACTTGCAGACAGTTGACAAGGATTAAAGTTTGACTCAACCTCTGTCCTGTGTCCTTGTGTGTTCCACATTGAGCAATGGAGAAAAGAAAGAAGGACCAAAAGAACTGTCTGAGGACTTGAGAATCAAATTGAGAGGAAGCCTGAGCAATCTCAAGGCTACAAGTCCATCTCCAAAGACCTGAATGTGTTCCTGTGGTCTACCCGTGCGCAGTGTCATCAAGAAGTATTAAAAGCCCATGGCACTGTGGGCTAACCTCCCTAGATGTACAGCCCATTTCAACTGTGGCTAACCTCCCTAGGATTTGGACGGGAAAAGAAAAATGATGAGAGATTTCAACGCAAGATTGGTGCTAAGGTGAATAAAGAACCTCGACTCATCCAAACAAGTTTCAAGCTGCCCTGCATTCCGCGACAACAGTGTCAACCCTAATATCCGACGGCATCTGAATGAAAAGGGACTGTATGGAGGATACCCAGGAAACCCCACTTCATACCCCAAGACATAAAAAAAGCCAGCTGGAGTTTTGCCCAAACTACATGAGAAAGCCTAAAACATTTTGGAAGAATGTTCACTGGTCCAGATGAGAAAAAGTAGAGTCTTTTTTGGGAAATAAGGCAATCAACATAGGACTTTCACAGGTAAAAAAATATAGGAATTCAAAGAAGAGAACACAGTCCCATACAGACAAACATGGCGGAGGTCCCCTGAATGTTTTTGGGGTTGCTTTGCTGCCTCTGGCACAGGAACTGGCTTGACCGTTGTGCATGGCATTATGAATAGGTCTGAGATCTACCAACAAAATTTTGCAGCATAATGTAGGGCCCAGTGTGAAAAGCGGGTCCCCCGCAGAGGTCAGGGGTTTTCCCACCCAGAACGAGGGAACCGAAAACACACTTAAAAAGCACTAGAAAATGGTGAAGAGAAAAAAAAAACGGGAGACTTCTAAATTTTGGGCAGCAAGGGCCCCCAACCGGGGAACCCCAAAGGGGCCCTGGGAAAGAGACCCTCAAAAGGGCAGTTTGAGAAGGCCCTTCAAACCCGGGGACCTGGGGCATTTTTGCCAAAGAAGAACGGTTTCTAAAATTCCAGCAGAGCTTTTTGGAAACTCTTTGGGGGGGTTTAAACTGGGGGGGGTTTTTTTTTCCGCTTTTATTTTGGTTAAAGGGTTTTTGGTGCTACAATTTTTTAGGCTGGGGGGTTTGCCAATACTTTTGGGGGGCCCCTTTTTTTGGGAATTTTTGGGTGAAATGTTTGGTTTTTGCCCATGGGGGGGAAAAAAACCCCCATTACATGATTACATTTAAAGGGGAAAAAGGGCCCTGGGTAAAAGGGGACAGGGAAAGAAGGACGGGGGGTTCCTGGGGACAGAAAAACTTAATTGTAAAACCCGTTTTCAGACAGCAGCTCCCCAAGGCAATAGGATCATGGGTGTTTTTAAAAGGGGCATAGATGCAAGGGATGAGAAAAATTATTCTCCATTAAAACAAGTCGCGGGTTTTAAAACCACATGGAAATTGTGTAAATTTTGGGGGGCCCAGTGACGGGAAAAAGCCCAGGGGTAGGGCTTAAAACAGGTACAAAAGGCGGCAACAAAAATAAAAAAAAGGGACGGGGGGGCTGCAGTCCCCAAAAAGGGGGTTTGGGGGAAGTTTGGGGTTTTTAGTTTAGAAAAAAGGGAAGGGCCCTTCCCGGGGGGGGAAATAATAAAATATTTTTTTAAAATACATAAGGCAATTTAGGGGTCTCCCCAAGATTTTTTTGGATACCCGGGGATGTAAATCTAGAAAAAGGGGGGAAATCCTCTACCTCTTGGGGAACAAAATTTTTTTCTTAAAAATAAACTAGAAAGGGATTTTTTTACTGTAAAAGCAGTGGGGACTGTGGAACTCTCTGCCGGGAAAACTTTCAGGGTTTGAATTAAACAACCCAGGGGTTTAAAAAGGGGGTTTTTGGTTTTGCATTTTGGAGCATAATAATTATAACAAGTTATAGTCCCTAGGATTCTGGAGAGGGGTAAATTGATCCGGGGGTTTTTTTTTCCGATTCCCAGTTTGGGGAGTGGGGAAAGGGAAATTTTCCCTAAAATGAGGAAATTGGCCTTCTACCTCTTTGGGGGGTTTTTTGCTTTCCCTTTGGGAACAACCCCTTTAAACCCACAAAAAAAAGTTTTAACAGGATGGACGTCTCGTTTTTTTTGGGCCCCTTAAACAAACTATAAAACAAAGATCACTGATTTGATTCTTTTTTTCATTCTGTTTTTGTGTTTTTTCATTGCAAGAAAAAATAAATGACTTATATTAATCCCAAAAAAATTTTGTGATTGCAATCTTTTTTCCAGGAAGAATTTCGGAAAATTATTATCTGAAAAGAATTGCGGGGGTCCCAATATTTTTTGGAAACCCACTGTACAAACAATAGCATTGCAGTGCAGGAACGCCAAACCTGAAACGCGTTTCACTTGGAGATCATGTTTTATTTATATGCAATGTTAAAGATCTATTCTTTTATGTAAGTGCTGAGGTTCCTTACCCTTTCAATAGGGGGTTTTCGCTTTTTTTTTAAAAACACCTTTTATTTTTTTGGGGCCACATTTTTTTTATAGGTGGTGGTCATAATATATATGGTGTAAGCGTACCTGCCGGTATTTTGGCCCTTTTGGGAATTTTTGCCGCTTTTTGTTATAGTAAATCTGTCTTTTGTTTTTAATTTATTTATTATAAAGCTTGTATTTAGGAATAGCGTTTCCTTTTAACCGTTCCAAATTTAAAAATTTAAATTTCAAAATGTTAGGGAAACCCTGTTATTTTTTTTTCTAAAAAAACACTGAACTATAAAAAAATTGGGAAAATCCCCCAAAAAAATCTGCAGCAGAAGGTACAGAGTTAGTAACATATTATATGTTAGAATTTAGTTTGGGGGGCTGTTGTTCCTAGAGGTTCTTTACCATAGGGTACGTTCCCCCCGGCCCCGAAAAAATAAGATTTTTAAATAAACCTTTTTGCCCTGAATGATGTTTAAAAATGTTTTTTACCAGAAACCCAATGAGTCCCGGGCCCCTTTATAATGATTTTACGAACCCAAGAAACGCCCCCCCAAAAAATCCGGTGAAAACCCCCCCTTGGGGTTTCATTCACACGCGTAAAAAGAAGGAGAAAAATAATACCTGATTAAAAAGCTGTTTTTCTTTTTGGCCCGTTTTTCACACCTTATTCCCCCGGCGGATTTGTGAGCCCGGGTTTTTGCTGCAGAAACCGGCGTGAATGCGGGGCGGGGCCGGAGCGTGGCGGGGGGCCCCCGGGTCCCCCGCCCCATAGACTGTCATTAAACTTTCGGCGCGGACGGGCCATAAAAAAAAGTCATGTCACTTTCCCCCCCCCGCGGCGGGGTTCGCCGAGCGGGGGGAGCGACGGAATCCACTTTTTCTCTATGAGAAACTTTGGATTTCCGTAATTAACCGCGGATTGGGGCCTACTGCAAGCGCAAATCCCGGGGCGCAGTATCGGGGCCCAAACCGCCCGGGAAAAAAAGCCATGTGAACGAGGCCCCTTTGGGTATATTCACATGGGGGTAAATTTCGCTGCAATGCCTCGAAGTACTGTCCCCCAATTATGGTGAAATCATAGCTCTATCGAGTGCAATTTAAATTTTTTCTGCGTATTTGGGGAAAGAAAAGGGTATAAAGGGCCGGGTCGGGCGTGTGGGAAGTACCCTTTTGGGCCCTTGCAGGCCTATTTTGGGCCCCCCTTTTTTCCCCGCTAATCTACACCGTGTGAATTCACCCTTAAATCTGTGTGTATTTTTAAAGTGCTTTTAATTTTTCACGTGTTTTTTTATATTTTGTTCTTTTTTGTTAGAACACAGACTAATAAATATGGAATACACTTGTATTTCAAATCAGCAGCGAAAAATACAGAGTATGAAATAGGATGTGTATTTTTTATTGAAATCAATGGGAAAAATGGGTGGTTTGGGTTTTTTTTGCATTTGTCTAAGTTTAAAAACACTGTTTGTTGATTTGTTTTGCGCTACTTTTTGCTTTACAAATTTTTTACAATTTTTCGGTTTCAGGATGTTGCACATAGGCTTGCCCCTTTCCTGAAGGGCCCTTTCTCAATTTTCTAACTAGGGTTTTAAAAAAAAATTTGGGGGAAAACAAACACAATTTAAGTAAAAAAATTCTTTTGTGTTTTTTTTAGGGATTACCCGTGCTTTTACTACGGGTTTTAGTACTTTTATTTCCCCGATTTAATGGCTATAACCAATAACTTTTTCTTCCTTAAAAAAAAATTTTTGAGATACAAAAATATTGAAATATCTATAGGGGGTGTGGGGCCTTTTTTTACTTGTATCTAACCCACCGGTCTTCTTTCATACCCATTTGTGTTGGAGGCTTTAATTTCCAAACCCTTCAGAAAATTTTTAAGGATTCCCGGGGTTTTTTTTTATGGGAACCCCCTAGTGCCTAAAAATTTTTCAGGGGGCCCCTTTTTGGGGCGGGTTTTTCTGTATTAGGCCCGGGTCTAGGTACTG